>JAOXJP010025082.1:0-17098 GCA_025762735.1 Platanus orientalis
AATTCTACACCTATACAACAATCTAACTCAAGCCCTATTAGATTTTGACACCTCAATGTAATACCTCGCCTCTTCCTTTATCTCATAAAATTTCTCGTCATTGCTTTAATTATTTTCCTAATTTGTCTCTATTAATTTATTTATAATAAATCTATATATTATTATGCTATCAACTTCTGTATTATACTCCATATTTATTATTATATTTATATTCTATTAAAGAGTTTTTCATTTTATTTATCTCCAAAACATTCGCCTCTATTTTTTTAATCATTTTCAAAACATTTCCTAATTTAGCCCTTCTCTTATCCAATATTTTTATTATATTATCTATTTCACATTGTATTATCTATTTTCATAATATATATATATATATATATATTCATTTTTAAAATGAAAAAAATCTATTTTTGTCCCTTCATAATATCTTTTCTAAATTTCATTTTTTTCCTTTTTAATCACTTAAACCACCTTCTTAATGGCTCATATAAGATACATTTTTTGATTATATATCTCATATTATCTTATATATATATATATATATATAGATTCATTTCTAAAATGGAAAAATAATTTGTTTATGTCCCTTCATAATATCCTTTTTAAATTCATTTATTTATTTTTCTTTTTTTAGCACTCATACCACCCTCTCAATGGTTCATTTAAGATAAATTTCTAACTAAATAGGTAACTCCACTTTTTAATTTTTCAATTCAATAAGTAACGTCTCTTTCTTTATTTTCCAAATTCTATCTTCACATAAATATCTCCACCTAATTTTCTCCCACACCTAATAAAATAATTCCATATAAAATCATTTTCACCTATTTTCATTAATTTTTTTTATATCTCCCTTACCTCTCTCTTTGTCTTCCACATCCTTTGATCTTTGCCCACTTATTTCTCTATCAAATTCTTTCAAAAATCCATTGTAATTGTCGTGGGATGGAAAGCTCTTCAAGGAAATTCCATTATCTTAACAAGAAGTTTTCTTTCATTCTTAGGTAATCTCTCTCCTAATTGTTTCAAATAATAGGATGTTGAATTTGACTATATCAACAGAGACTTAAGTTTAATAGAATTCTTCTTATCCAAGGGAGATAAGAAGCATACAAATGGTGAATGACTATGCCAATAGAGATAACAAGCTTACAGAGGATGAATGACTATGTCAATGAAGATAAGAAACATACAGAGGGCAAATGCTTATGCCAATGGAAACTCGAGTTTAATAGAATTATGCTTAGACATCTTTCTCATTATTTTTTCTAGAATAATATATCTACTTTGTTTTATAAGAGAACAATATATCTACTTGGTAATGTGAATTGTATTGAATTTCATTTTCTTGAATTGTTTAGAGAAAGTTGAGATTTGGTTTATTCATTGTGGTTAATTTTACGAGATTTTGATCATTTGAATTCTTTTTTTTTTTAAAGTAACAAGGTCATGTTTTATTTAGGATACGGTTGTATATTGTATTTGATTTTATTCTTTATGGATCTTTATATATCTTATGTATTTTATTTTAATTGCTTCATATTATGGCTTATTTTTATTAATACTGCATCGCACGAGTTTTTCCGCTAGTATATATATTAAAATAGTAGCCTCACACCCCTTTCTCTCTTATCCACGTGAACAGTCTATCAAAATTTATTTTAAAGTTCCTAAAATACCCTTTATTCTCTCTCTCCTCTTAATCTTCTCTTTCTTAATTATTTTTTATTCTCATTTCCTATATTTCTATTTTTTCTTAATTATCTTTTAATTCCCTTACTTTAATCTCTCATATGCACCTATAATATCTTTCCAGTTTTTTCTCCTATCTTTCTTCTTCCAACGTCCCTCTCAAACTCTCTTTCTATTTATTTTCTTTTTCTTTTGGAATGAAATATTTCCTCCACATATATTTCTTCTTCCAACATCGTCCCTCTCAAACTCTCATTCTATTTATTTTATTTTTCTTTTGGAATGAAATATTCTTTCCCAACACTTGCTTTTTATGTTGCTTGAGAAAAAGCATGAGACTATACGTCTCTTAGCTATATTCTATTTATGGGCCTTACCTATCCCTAAAATGGCATACAAACTTTCCAAAATATTAAGCCGCTACTTTCCCAGTGTACACAAGCCACAATAGCGACGATGACCCATTTCATCTTTTTTATACAGAGAGATCACGATGGTGATGTATGATTCAATATATTGAGAAGATAGTGATCTCTTCCTCTTTATCTTTTTCCCTTTATCCTATTCTCAGGGGTTCTGCTCTGTAAGTAGTATTTGTTTATTTTTCTCTTTATTTGTGTTAGTCAATAAGTAACCATAGTTGGTAATTCTCATGAGTTCACCAACTCATGGATCTGGAATGTGAGAACTATAGATGGGTGACTCAATTGGGTAGATCCTTGAGAGAATGCATACAACAAGCATTATGATGCCGGAAAAATGCCCATATTGCTGATTTGATGAGTAAATTTTTACATGAATCATGGTTTGAATGACTATTGATTTTGTTTTTCATTAATTTAGAAACTTGCATCGAGCAAAGGAAAACTTCATTTGATTATGGAATTATGTTTTGAACTATTCCATCTCCTGTATAATTGTAGATAAAACTCTATCACTAATCGTTGATAAACTTTGATCACTGAAAAACTATATAAATAGACCTTTAATCAACGTAAAACTTATGATTTTTTACAATCATTTTGGTGGGATTTCCAGGGAAGATCAGTGATGTGAGATGCCATCTTGGTTCTCTGCTTCTCTGCCATAGAATCAGGCTAGGATACAAAGGAGTAATTTGGAGCATGCATCTAAATCAAATAAAAATAAAAAGGTAAAACTACTCATGCATTGAATGGTAATGATGTGATACATGTCCATTCAAACTAGAGATGATTCAAAACTATTTTAATAACAAGAATTGTGATTTATTGTGTACTTATTATAGTGAAAATATGTTCTATCCAGGATTTGTTGTAATGTTTTAAGCCTCCATACTGAGATTGACAAATTCCATGTAATGCTTTGATCTGGGTGTGTGAGGGTAGGAAACAATATGCCAAATGTTTATTAAGTGTTGTATTAGGTTGGGTTAAAACCATAAAAAAGTGTTTGGTTGAAAAATTAAGAAGTAAATGTTCATTTTGAACACTAAATAAGAATTATTTGTTCATTTGAACACTCTTTTTTATGGTTTTAACCCTATGCACTCCATTTTTATGGGTATCTATTTTTTAATTTGAGAACTGTTTGAGTTTTAACCCAGTACGCATAGCCTTTGTGCGTAGGACATAGTAGGGCATATAAAATACTGGACAAAACATTCGCTTGATATAAATTCTAGCAATGGTGCAATTAAATGACTTTCCTATAACCAAATCTAAAATTTGATCACTTGTAATAGGATCATATGATGAGGGCCAATTCCTCCCAAAGTTGCCTGCTTTGAGTACTATTTCAAAGTCCTTAAATTTTCGAAAGCTTAGCTTAGCTTTGGAAATTTAGTTACATTCTTCATATTCATAACTTCTAAAGTAGACGTGTTGCACTATGTTTTCTTTTTAATCTAAATAAATGATCCAATATGATTGGCTGCAACTATGACAAACCAATGTTTTTAATGCGACTTGCTTGCAATGTTTGGACCATTGTTAAAAGTATCATTTTTATTGGTCAAAATTGAATTAAGACTAAAATGTTGAAGTTAAACAACAGAGCTACATTGAAGTTTGAAATTAAGTTTTCTGATTTATCTATATTCATTTTACCAGACAATTTTTTTCATGTAGCGATTTTATTTTTGGTATTTTTATAACATGGATTATAATGTTCAATGTTGAGAGGTTTTGCAAATTCTCTATTTCAAACCTATATTTTTACGCTTATCTACTTTTCCGCATAGTTAGGAAAAACACTAGTCAACGTAATTTTCTTGGTTTCCTAAGACATTTAATATTCACATTTTAAGACTTTTATTCAATATTCACAGTTTAAGACTTTTATTCAATATTCAATATTTAAAATTCACATTAATAGAAACTACTATCTAAAAATGACAAGTGGCTTAGAGCAGGCCCAAATTAAGTATACAGCATGACATGTGTATTAAAACTGTCGCCTAATGCTGAATTTTCAATTTTTTTTTATACATGTCCTGTTTTGAAATAATTTCTTTGGTAAATGCATTATTCAATCAAATTAAAAAGGTAAGCATGCATTCACCTATTAATGCACTATTTTTCCAAACATTGATGTAAACGACTCCATTCTCATTCAAGACACGTCACCGATCAACATGGGTAAAACTACAGGTTGTAAAATGAAAAGACAATCGCTGCTATAATACCTCAACAGAAGAAATCTGCTATAGTACATGAACAGTGACTAATGCTACAATAACCTCCCATAACGACAAAATAACAGAACAGTCCAACTGAATAGTAAAGATGCTCCTCATGATTCAACAGTAAAAAGTTACCTCAAATAGAATTTTTCTCAACTCTTTTGGACTTAAATAAAGATGAAATCCACAAACTTCAAGCGTGATCCAATCAGCTCCCCTTGTCTATAAAAGGAGGCCCTCGCCTCTTCATCAACATCAGAAAATTTTCAGTTTTCTTTACTTCTATAATTTATCTTATAATCTTTCTTTTTGAGTGTTTGTAAGTTTAAGTGTACTTTCTTTTAGAGTGCTTCCACATTTCTTTTCTCCTCTTAAAATCTTTGTAAGTTGTTCATTTATTTTCATTTTACTATTTTGTAATTATAGGCTTTCAAATCCCCTTTGTAATTTTTTTTTGATAATAGACAAGTTTTTTTTTCAATTTCTATATGTGTACTTCACTCTTTCACTGAGATCACACACCACGATGAACAACTCTGGTGAAACTCAGCTATAAGAAAACTTATAGTGTCTCGCCTATTGCACTCCCGTGGTTTATGCTCAACTCTCACTCCACTACTTTAATTTGAAGTAATATAAAGTTCACTTTGTAATAATTTAGTTTGTGAATGAAGATCCTGTCTTTAATGATATCAGAGCTATAATCTAATTCTTGATTACAAGAAAAGCTTTTTAGAGTAAAGTTTCTAAAACAGCTTCTAGTTCAGTCATTGTCGCATATTGGCATAAGTCCTATTTAGCTGTTGAAGGCGTTTAGGGCATTGGACATTTAAATCATTAATCTAAGTACTGAAATAGAGATTGCCACTAGAGATTGTCGCTTTAAAAGATTTTCTCAGTGATTGTCTCTTGTATTTAAGTTATTTTATTAAAATTATTTTTATATCACAATGGATAAGATGTTTCGTTCTCTTTCTCTTAAGTCTTCTTTTATTGTTAATAGTAGTGAAGATAATTTTGTCAATATAGAATCATCTTTAAATAATTGGAGTAACCCCCAGGTTTCTAAAAAAGAAGTTTACAAATATGAAAGTTTTGAATTTAAATATGATTATCTAATCAAAACAAAAGAAAAAACATTTTCAGTTTCATCTGAGGATGAACATATCCAATTTCTGTCTGATGAAACCCTAAAAGGGTTAAAAAAAATATGAGTACCTTCACTTAGTACTCATACAAGTAGTGGTAAAACTGCTAGTAAGAAAATGACTTAATGTCTCTACCCCAATAGGAGTTAGAGACACCAGCCATGAAGACTATACAAACCAAATTCTAAGTTTGGTAGAAACTAGTTTGCATGTTGATCTAGCCTATTTCAACTGTCACGCTAATCTACCCCTTAGATTAACAGATCCCTATATCAAGAAAGTTGTTATTCTCAGCATCAAAACACACGGGTTCAAAATGTTACCTGGTTCACATAATTTGACCATTATTTATAGAGTATTCTATAAGGCTATGAACACCCTTGTTCCTAAAACAAACGTTGTAAAAGACGTAGGAGTCACCACCTTATTTCAACTGGATTCAAGACATTCCATTTATGTCTCCAAGGTCATAAGCTGGAATGAGGTAAAATTATCTAAATCTTAGATCATCCATACTGAGAATAGAGAAGAAATCTTCAAAATTTTCAGCTTGAGAGGGTAATTTAAACTCCCGATGGAGAAGTAGAAATTACCTTCTCTAACTCAAGAAATGTGAGAATAAATTCATTTTCACCTACACCTTCAACATCTAGGTCCTCGAGACCATCTATACCAAAGTTTTTCCAAAGTTTCCACATGGCTCAAATGCCTCGTTCTAGGTTTGGTAGGTTCATAACTCCAGAAATTCCCATACAAGAACGCCTAGAACCAACCAACATAAATTATGCTTCATATGCCCCTAAAAGGGAGCATGTCCCTTAAAGAGAATATTCTCCTCTATCTCCTACAGAATGAGACTTTGCAGATATAAATGTCATTGAAAACTTTGAAATTGACAAAGAAATTCTAAAAAATGACTTTTATTCTGAGAAAAATAGGTCCAAGAGAAAAAAAGTCTTTCAAAAATTTGATGACATACAAGCTACTTATATTAGACAAATCTGGTACGAAGCAATGGAAAAGGAAAAAAATATCCATTTTTTCACCTAGTTCATGAAATTCATGATCAAGAAAAGAGACTCTAAAAAAGAGATCAATGTAACGGAGAAAATCTCCAATGAATGGAAAACCACATTGGCAAAAATTGTCGAATCAATTCACCCCCATTTGAATCAATAATTTTTAGGAAGGATGAGATCATGACAAATCCCTTAATAGTTACTTAGAAACTAAAATAATCTGGTAACATCAACACAACCAAAAGGGATATTTTTATTGTTTGTGAACAAAACAATTATTCTAATCGGATCTTAAAAACAATCAGTAAACAAACTGATAGGATCAAAACTCTTCTGAATGAGGTAAGCCCTTAAATTGCCTTAAAATAAAACCCCAACATCAAGCTTCTAAAAGAGACACCAATGTTTGTTCCTACAAAGTTACCTCCAAACATCAAACTCTCTAAAGAACCATTCAAATTTACTCTTGACTTTGCTGATGAGCTTACAAAAAGACACAAAGGAGTCTCACTCAGCAGAGATCTTAATAGAGGAGAAACTTCTTCTACAAAAAACCTCTAAGTCGTTAATAATGACTCTTCTTCTGAACTTTCGAATACACAAAGTATTCATAGTTCTCTATTTCAAGATACTCATATCAATAAAATTGATACTTCAAATATCAACAGTCTAGTCAAACAATCACCTCCACAAAATTCTCATCATTATTACCATAGACCAACCCTTGTTGATCTATTATATGAAAAAATTCCTTTTCATCAGATGATGCAGTTTGACGGATCATCATTATACGATTGGAATATTGATGGTCTATCAAAATACCAAGTCTGGAACACGATCCATAATATGTTATCGTATTCCAATGCTTGTAAAATATGAGAAAATAGTGAGTCTACAATCATCCACCTCATCACCTCCTTTTTTAGTGGACAATTGCATGGTTGGTGGGATCATTATCTCACAGAGGCCTAAAGGTTTCAAATATAGCAGAACGTAAAACGACATGTCCAAGGTCAAGTAATTTTGGATGACCTGGGTCACACCATTTCAAATGCTGTATACACTCTACTAATCAATATTATTCAACATTTTTTAGGTAGAAAATCACATATTAACAAAAAAATTAGGATACAACTTTATTACCTAAGATGTAGGTCTCTAATTGAACTTAGATGGTATAAAGATGTTTTTCTTATAAAAGTTTTTACTTTAAAAACAGCTAAAGCAGGATATTGAAAATAAAGATTCATTGTAGGATTACCAAAATTCTTTTCAAAAAAGTTAAACAACAACTAAACAAAGAATACAGAGAAAACATTTTAGATAAAATAACATATGGCGAGATAATCTCAAAAAATAAATGAGGTAGGAATAAATATGTGTACAAAAATTAAACTTAAAGAACAAATGAAAAGATAAAATCTACACTCTAGAAAAGAATTAGGAAATTTATGTTACCAATTTGGTTTAGAAGGACCTCCTCAAAGAAGACCTAAGCCAAAACCAAAATCTTTCTCTCATAAAAATCAAAACAAGAATTTTCAAAGATATAGCTCTAACAAAAATTCTTTTAGAAAACATTTTTCAGAAAATACTAACAAGAATTCAAAATCTTTTCATAAAACCAATTCTTTCAAAAAATCTCCTACTTAAGATACTCGTATTTTTTCTTTAACCCTTTTTTTTCGTAATGTAGAGGATTTGTTTTCTAATCCTACCCATCTTACTCTCTCTCTTCCTATTAATAATAAAGGTAAACTTTATCTATTAAACGCCTTTTTTTTACAAATAAAGATTGCATTTTCATTATTTAAAATTAAATCTTTTAATATTGTATTTATATTTTTATTATTAAAAAATTATAAAAAAAACACTTGCAACTTTACTTTCTTAAAATATTTAATAATATATTTTTAAAATTAATATTACAAATACTATTGGTAATACTTTTTAAAACATTAAATATTATAAATACTATTATCCATGCGAATTCGCATGGGTTCATTACTTGTATATATATAAGCCCCCTTTCTCTCTCATCCATGTGGACACTCTATCAACATTTTTGTTCTTTCCCAAAACACCCTCTTATCTAACCATGTTACACTCTCATACGCCTTCCTCTCTCAACTCCTAAATTCTCTCTCACATCCCCTGAAATCCCTCTATGTATTTATATCCTACAAAATTTACCCAAAAAATCTCTCTATTTTTTATTTTCTACTAAAACGTCTTTCTAAAATTTTTATCAAAAATAAAAGAAATAATATGGCAACAATACGCATTGAAACTGGTGAAGAGTCCTTTTACATCCTCTTTTGAATGAGTTTATTCTTCTTCCTCCTTATTGCATTGTCGCTTTTTCACCATTTGTGATTCTACAATGCTCTGGATGTTAATAGAGCAAACGAGAGAACGTGCAAGAGAGCATTGAGGCCTATGAGGGCATGTATTTTCATAGTACCTACCCAAGATCAGTCTTCCATTGTTATGGTTGCCAAGGAAGAGATAGATTCTTTAGAACTGTTAGATTGATTGGCAAAGGCAAATCACAGAATAACATGTATTTATTTATATATAGTGTGTTGGGTTCTCCTTTATTTGTTGGAAGTTAAAACTATGGTATTAGCATAGGATTCAGGATTCCTAGATGTGCCAACTTCGTAATCCCGTTTAATCTCAACTCTATTGGGATTTTTTAAGTTTTTTTCCTTTTTTAATCTTTTTCTATTTTGACTAAATTGAAGGTGTATAAATATTGAGATGACCATATCAAAGTTGTCAAGTTGCAGAAAATAATAAAGAGAAGATCTTAGTCTGTGGATGTAGGCAATTAGCCGAACCACATAAACCCCGTTTCGTGTGTTTTCTATCTTTCTTCCTTTCACTGTTCATTTTATTAAGATGGTATCAGAGCATTGTGGAAACTTAGATCTGGATTGATCTCTGCTTCTATCTCATATTTTTTTATTATTATTCTCAATCGCTGGTTCAACTCATCAACAACTGGATCATTTTTCAGCACCATAGTTGTTGGTCATTTGCAAATCTAGTTCATTTTGGCATTAACGTCTCGGGGGCATTGATCTATTTTTTTCTTAGTTATAGAGACAAGCCTTCTCTTATAGAACCACCTACAAATCAGATTTCTCATCGTTCTACTTAGACTTACCTACTCACCTTCAAACTGCCTCTATAGTATAGTGGAGAATTTTTTTTTTTTTTTGAAATATCTCTGCAAGAAAGTTCTTTCATGGCCTCTACCGATAATCAAGTTGCTGCAAAGGATGTGGGAGACAATTCTAGTTCTCCATTTTTTCTTAGTTCCTTTGACAATCCAGGAAACGTCCTTGCTTTGCAACCACTCAATGGTGAAAACTATTCAACTTGGTGATGTTCCAAGAGGATGGCACTATCAACAAAGAATAAATCGGGACTTGTTAATGGAACTCTTGCAAAACCATAATCTCTTGCTTCTACTGTTGCTGTTTGGGAGCATTGTAATGACATGGTTCTTTCATAGATGTTGAATTCCTTCGCACCTGAAATTGTTATTAGTGTCATATATGCAAACATGGCCCAAGCCATGTGGGAAGATTTTGAAGAGCGTTTCTCCCAAAGTAATGCCCCAAGGATTTATTAGATCAAGCGTGCGATTTGTACTCATGTTCAAGATTAGTCTTCTTTAAACATTTATTTCACTAAATTGAAAAGCCTTTGGGATGAACTATCCTCCTATAATAACCTGCTGGATTGTACTTGTGGTAAATTGAAAGCCTTGACAGATTATCAACAACAATAGTGTGTTTTTCAATTTTTGGTGGGGCTCAACGATAGCCATTCTATTATCCATAGTCAGATTTTCGCAATGGATCCTCTTCCCAATGTGAGTAAGGTATATTCCATGATATTACAAGAAGAAAAACAACGCAAATTGCACACATCAGTTCTGACGCAAATAGATTTCGTACTTTTGACAGTCTCTAAAGGCAATAACCGCAGTGATCGTTCTCTAAATAATGCTGTTGACAAAAGAAATTGTCAACATTTCCATTGTGATTACTGCAAATGGAGTGGACATACTAAAGCACGATGCTACAAATTACATGGTTTTCCTCCTAAGTAAAACACTTCAAAACAAAGGGTTGCAGCTGTTGTCCCCTTAGAGACTCCCAATATGAACAAGGAACCTAGTGGCGCTCCCTCATCGGGCCCTCCTTTTCTTCCTCAACTTACAGCCGATCAGTATCAACAACTTCTTTCCATCCTCAATGTTGACAATCCACATCCCAGAGTTCATCTGACAGGTAAGTCCATTTGTTGTTCCTTTTTTTCAAAGTCATCATGGATTATTGACATGGGTCCCACTAATCATATCATTCTTTTGATGCTTTACTTAATTCTGTTACTGGCACCATAAATAAACCAGTTCGACTTCCAAATGGATCTTTTGTTCTTGTCACACATAAGGGAAACTTAGCACTTTCATCTAATTTGTCACTTCACAATGTTTTATGTGTACCAAACTTCTCCTTTAACTTGTTATCTGTGAGTTAATTAACAAAATCTTTAAATTATGTTGTCATATTTGTCCTGAATTTTATGTTTTCTAGGACCTTGTCACGAAGAAGCTAATTGGGATGGGTAAAGAACATGATGGTCTTTATTTTTATCACATGGTTGCTTCTCCTACAACTTTGATTGTTTAGAATAATTATGTTTTTTATGTTTGGCATTGGCGTCTAGGCCACCCTTATTCTATTCATCTTTTAAGTTTAGCAAAAACTATTGATGGAATTACATCTACTTGTGATCATTGTGATATTTGTCCTCTTGCTAAACATACTAGACTTCCATTTCCTATTAATAATAATGACGGATCTAAAACACCATTTTCTTTAATTCATTGTGATATTTGGAGGGATTTTTATATGGCTTCTCTAACTGGTGCACATTATTTCCTTATTATTGTTAATGATTTTCTCGTTGCACTTAGATGTATCTGATGCAGCACAAATTTGAAACCCAATCATTAATTATAAATTTTTTTGCCATGGTGAAAATACAATTTAATTATTCTGTTAAACAAGTTCGATCTGATAATGGCCAAGAGTTCATCTTGATGCAACCTTTTTTTTCATGAGAATGGTGTCATCCATCAATGTAGTTGTGTCTATACACCTCAACAGAATGGTGTGGTTAAACGTACACATCAACATCTTATTGAAGTTGTCCATGCCCTTCGATTCCAGTCTAATTTGCCTTTAAAATTTTTGGGAGATTGTATCCTTATAGCAACTTATCTTATTAATCGATTACCCACACCTATCCTTGGTGGAAAAACTCCTCATAAAACTTTACTTGCAACCAAACCGGCTTATAGTTATCTCAAAGTTTTTGGTTTCCTTTGTTATGCCCAAAATTTAATTCCAATGAAGCATAAGTTTGCCTCTCGTGCTATCAAAGGTGTTTTTCTTGGGTATCCGTATGGCCAACGTGGGTGTCGTATATATGATCTCCAAACTCATAAATTTTTGTTAGTCAGGATGTTACATTTCATGAAAACATTTTTCCATTCAAAAGTTCAGCTCAACATGATGGCGATCATTCTATTGTTTTACCCATACCAATATCTGATGTCCCCACCCCTTCACCAGAAGTTACCTCTTTAACCCCATCTGTGCCGCTTTATTCATCTTCTCCTTCCCCTACACCTATTTCTCTTTTTATTCCTCGTTGCTCTACTCGGCCCAGCAATCCTCCATCCCATTTGCAAGACTACCATTGCTCTCTTGTTACACCTCTCCTTGGCCTTATCTCTTCAGCTTCTAATGCATAAATTCCTTACCCAATCCAACATTTTATTTTGTATGTTGCATTGTCTCCAGCTTATCATGCTTTTACTATGGAAATTACCTTTGATGTTGAGCCTAAGTCCTTCCAACAAGTTGTTGAAAACCCAAAATGGCGTGAGGCCATGGAAGCGGAAATCAAAGCTCTCGAGCAGAACCAAACATGGATTGTTCAATCTTTTCTTCCTATCAAAAAAGTTGATTGGTTGCAAGTGGGTTTATAAGATAAAATATCACTACGATGGATCTATTGAGCGGTACAAAGCATGTCTTGTGGCCAAAGGTTATAATCAGATCGAAGGACTTGATTATCGTGAAACTTTTGCTCCAATTGCTAAGCTTGTTACTATTCATTGCTTACTTGAAATTGCCTCTATTAAGCATTGGCCTTTATTTCAATTGGATGTTAATAATGCCTTTTTGAATGATCTTGACGAGGAAGTTTATATGTCACTTCCCTCCGGTTTTACCAAAAAGGGGGAGAATTTAGTTTACCGACTTCACAAGTCCCTTTATGGTCTCAAGCAAGCATCACACAATTGGTTTGCTAAATTCTCTTCAACCATTTGATATGCCAGCTTCAAGCAATCAGTTGTTGATTATTCCCTTTTTACCTCCACACTTGGTTCTACATTCACAATTGTCCTTGTTTACATGGATGACATCATTATAATAGGGAACAATATTATTGCTATTAATGCATTTAAGGTGTTTCTCCAAGGTTGATTTCCAATCATGGATCTAAGCATCTTAAAATATTTTTTGGGCATTGAAGTCGCACATTGTCACAAGGGAATTTTCCTTTCTCAACACAAGTTTACCTTGGAGCTCTTAAATGATGTTGGTCATCTTAGTCCAAGGCCCGCTCAGTCTCCAATGGAACAAAATTTGAAGTTAACATCTTCTGATGGTACATTGTTAGATGATCCAGGAGCCTATCATCGGTTGGTTGGTCATCTCATTTATCTTACCATTACAAAACCTGGCATTGTTTACTCGATTCAAATACTTTGTCAATTCATGGATAAACCTCACACATCACATCTTGAAGTGGCTCATCGTGTCTTGTGCTACCTTAAATCTACGCTTGGGAAGGGAATTTTATTGTCATCATCTAGTTCCCTCCATGTAACAACATATTGTGATTCTGACTAGGCTACTTGTTCAACCATTCGGCATTCTATCATTGGTTATTGCACCTTCCTTGGTCATAGTCCCATATCTTGGAAAGGCAAAAAGCAGCCAACTATATCCTGTTCTTCCGCTGAAGCTGAGTACCACTCTATAGCATTTACCACATGTGAATTGGTATGGTTAAAGCTTCTGTTGCATGATCTCAACATATCTCATCCACAAACTATGACTCTACATTGTGATAATAAAGCAGCACTTCATATAGCATTAAATCCAGTGTTCCATGAGCGTACTAAGCATATTGAGATTGATTGTCATTTGGTTCATGAAAAGCTTCAATCTGAACTGCTCCACACTTGAAATGTCCCTTCAAACCATCAATTGGCTAATACTTTTACAAAAGCTCTTAGCATAAATCAATTTTGACATTTATCTGACAAGTTGGGCATTCATGATATTCATGCTCCACCTTGAGGGGGAGTATTAGTGTAGGATTCAGGATTCCTAGATACGCTAACTTCGTAATCCCGTTTGTTCCCAACTCTATTGGGATTCTTTAAGATTTTTTTCTTTCTTAATATTTTCCTTTTTTTACTCAACTGAAAGTGTATAAATTTTGAGATGACCATATCGAAGTTGTCAAGTTGCAGAGAATTAAAATAGGGAAGATCTCAGTCCGTGGATGAAGGCAATTAGTCGAACCACATAAACCCTGTTTCGTGTGTTTTATGGCTTTCTTCCTTTTGTTGTTCGTTTTATTAAGATGTGGTACCATCTCAAAACCGATACCACTTACCTTAGATTTTAATGCCTGTTTTGGGGCTGATTAGCAACATCTTTGTTTTTTAAGATTAACGATGATACTCTTCAGCCATTAGGTAAAATGAATAATAGGATTACAATAACCACGTTAAAGGAGATGCACCACAGATAATGCCATGGGCATACTCGCTGGTGTTGATGCCTCGGGCATAGGCACTAGAGTTGTTGTGGGAGCAAGGTGGATTAGTTGTTGTACGGAAACGATCTACAATGGGCTAAATTGAAGAGCAATGACCAATTTCATGCAAACATAAGTAGTTTAAATGGGCTAGAGTTGTTGCCTAATGAAAGGCATATGGCTTCACCAATTTTTTCTTTTGATGACGAGATTGAAAAGTAGTGTTGCAAAAACAAAATTTTCTGTCTATCTTTCATATTGATCATTTTTTTTCTGTCTAGAACTTCCTTTTTTATTTGAAGTAAAAATTAATTTCTCTTTAACTTTACTATATGTTCCAATTTTATAATATGTTTTTGTTTCATGTATTGGAGTTCATGAAAAATTAAGGTTTTTGCAAGTCTTACAATTTAGAAATTGTTCTTTGTGCCCAGTGCTTCACCTCCAAGGTTTTGTTACTGTTTTTTTCTTTTTCATTTTTTTATGTGTATGTGTTGACAATCATAACTATTCTCTTTTTATTTGACTCTCAAATGAGGTCATTAAGAACAACAATATGAAAATCCAGCACTAAACTTGAATTTTCTTATATTCATATATTCAATTGATTTTTCTTATTGTTTTAATTATTTTTAGTTTTCTAACTATTTTTTAATAATCTAATTTATCTTTCTTGCTGTATAGATTTAAAACAATTAAGGTGATTTTAAAGTTTTTTTTTCCTCTGTTTATTTGAACTAGTTGAAGGGTTTCGACCATGGACCAAATTAAGATGTAATAGTTGGAACAACATTTGTCTCAACAAAGCAAGCTTCAACAAGGCACCTTCTTTCATATTGTTTGAACCTTTCACCTTCTAAGGTATACTAATTTTTTTTCCTATTTTTTTAGTTCTCCATTTAGTTCATTACTTCAAGTTCTTTATTCATGTTTGTTTATAAGGCATGCTTATCGAAGAAATTAAATATTTTTTTTTATAAACCAAAATCAGTTCATGTAATTTTTTTCTTATTTTTTTAAATTCCTCATTTTGTATGGTAGGACCTTAAGATAGTGTACATTTGGAGTGTTGGAGCTTTTCTAAAGATGTCGAACCACTTCATCAAGCCAGGGTAAGTTTATTTTTATTATTCTCTCTTATTCCTCCCACAGTGTTGAGATAGATATATGGAATGTGGCAAAGATAGAGAAATACTAACCAAGACTATCAAGCTAAAAAATACTTCAAAGCGGCTTTGTTTTAGAATTTGCTTGAAGTTGCAAATATTTTAAGCTTTTATTCCAATAATTCTTTAAGACCCATATCCATGGAAGTGCATGTCCATTTTTCTGCATTACAGTTTCCAAATTTGTATAGAAACAATTTACATCAAATACATTAGTCTCCAAGACATTGATAGATTTAGTTAAGTTACAAAAATAATAGTCCATATTAAATTAAAGACATCAATAATTAACCTCCCTAAAAATTAGGCATGAACATAAATAGTAATAAAAACTAAAGACTTGAATTATTGCACTCACCATGGTTACCACATTGCCTCTCCTTGAAAGAGGTAAGTCTATCTCCCCCACCTATTACAAGTCTTGCATGGTGATGGGGTAGTTATAGGCCTACCAAATGTCTATAATGAATAGTTGTTTCATGTATGTATGTTGGGGAGTTGAGAGGGACTTACCACATATCATATTTTAAATTGGGTTGATGCAATTGTTTATGGGTTCAATAATTTTGTTAAGCAAAATGACAGTACAACCCACTCAAAAAAGCTGAACAGATAATGAAATCAATTTTTTTAATGTCATCATACTCTTTTTAGACATTTGATAACATTATGAAATAAATAGAACAACAATGCCAATTTTTTATTTTTTTTATTTTTTATGAACTAAAAGAAACAAATTAAAGCTATTGTTTTATTATATAATACAATTTATTTTTTCCAATTTTATTATAGTCATCTTTTTTTATAATATAAATTTGTTAATCACAATCATTTCTTTTTATATATTTTACATAACACACTTTGAAGTTGCATATTTTAAACAAATACTAATTTAATTACATTGTTTGTGCAAATTTGCACAGGTTCATTGCTAGTATATATATATATTAAAACAGTAGCCTCAAACCACTTGTCTCTCTCATCCACGTGGATACTTTATCTAATCTTTTGTTCATTAATTTTCCCAAAACATTCTTCACTCTGCTTATTAAAGTTTTACCATTTAAAAACCAAAATATCCCTATAAAAAAAGGATATCTCTTCTAAATTAAATCTTTCCAATTCTATAAATAATTGAATTTGTCTCTTAACTTATTCATATAGGCTGGGTATTTCTAAAATCCTTATGATTTTTTTCTTAATTTTTATATTAAAAATGTAAATTATATATATAATTAAATACTAAATAAATTTTTCGTAAATTTTTTCTCTCATTTTTTATTAAATTATTTCTTACACACACATATACACATGTGTTAATCCTATGTGATATTCTTATTTTAATTTTTTTAAATAGATATATATTATATCATTAATTACTAATTTAATAACTTTTCCTTGGTTGCTTGTAGAATGCGAGAAAGTGAAGTAAAGTTAATTGTATGAAAATGAGTAAAGTGAAGTGAAGTAGAGTAGAGTGAAATT
>JAOXJP010025093.1:0-17097 GCA_025762735.1 Platanus orientalis
AGTTAGGGTTGAGCAAAATTGTCTTATACCCCTACCTCGACAAGACACGAACCTGACCCGCCAACACGAATTGCCACCCATAGGATAAGGCTTTGTTGTTGTTGTCATATTAAGTTAAATGTTGCTCCATGATTATAAATTTTTTAAGAGTGTGTTTTGGAATTGGGCATTCTAATTTATAAATATTAAAATTTATTTATTTTTTAATATTTTAGGTTAGATGCTCACGTAGATAGATGGTAGAATAGTGTATGCTCTCACAAAACCATTATCAACACTAAATTTTGGTTTATACTTGCCAAGGTTTCAACCCTTTCTCTTCAAAGTAGATATAGACACAAATTAACCTTAGGTAATTCTGGTAAGTGATACAACAGACCAACAAGCTTTGGGGGATTTTAGAATGGAAAAAAGAGAGAAGAAGACATGAATCAAGACCCTAAGTGGATAGACACATGTTTTCTCGAGAGCTTCTCGATAGAATGATGGTAATGGAATCTTTGAATTCATGGTATTAAAGATTGTACATAACTACACTCCAAAATCATTCTTAGCTTTGCTCCACCATTGTTCTGATGTTCACACCAAAACCACTTGATTATTGGACTCATCCTTAACAATTCCCTATTTGATACTTTACTTTGAAATATGTGACTTCTGATTCAGGATTGGACATGTTTCTAAATGTAAATACCCGATGGTTATACCACTATTTTTGCTGCTTCTCACAGGACACAAGGGCTACATTTTCTATTAATGTTTATTTTTCAAAATTTACCTTTTATCCCTTGAATTCTCACCCTTAGCTATCCTATGAATTACACATTTTAATGTTTAATCACCCTACACATTTCATAGTCTATTTCTGATTGGACCATTGTGATTAATGGATTAGAGAAACCCGAAAATCACTGTAGCATTACAGCCATTAGAGTCCAGCATCCCTTAAAATTAGACTGTCTAAAACTATAACGCCCCTGAACCTAGACTCAGATATGGGATCCACAGATTTGGATCGTCACATTGATTCGATCACCAATGTTCACAATCCGATAGTCATAATTCAATAGCCATATTCACATTCTAACTTCGATAATTGCAGAAACATGCTTATATTCAATAGATCACAATAGTCCAATAATCAATAAGTCTCACCGAATAATATACTATAACTCCAACATAAATCAATATAGTAGAATCAAATGTCTACATTAATGAGGTTTCCTTTCACCTGAATCAAAAACAAGGAAAATGAATATCCAATATTCCAATAGTTTGGTCCCAAAATATGACTGAAACAAATATGAAGAATAAAAGGAAAATGTTGAGGACGTTGTAGCAACTCTCTAGAATGGAGAAACTGCAATCACAGTTAGTCTAAAAAAAACTGTTGAGTTAGTCCCAACCTGTAAACAGTTTAACTGACTATAGATTTATATGAAATAAATCATAAATCTGAGGTTAATACAGAACTAAACAAAAATCAAAGTAATAGGCATAATCATGCTAGCTAGCACAAACTGAAAAATAATAAGATATCAAACTAAAGCTGAATGTCCAATACAAAGTTCTAAATTCGAAGAAAGAATCATGATTTCATAATTCAGAGTTCAATGCTAAATACGAATAAATCTATGTCTAAACAAGTAATTCGATATGAAGATCAAAGTATATGAGTTCAATGACCTATGTTAGTTTCAGTTTCAAAAGATCTGATGTTCAATGATTTGAAATGTTCAAAGTTCAATGTTTGGAAGGTTTAAAGTTTACATGGTTCAAAGTATTCAGAGTTCGATAATTCAAAGTGTTCGAAGTTCA
The DNA here is from genome assembly GCA_025762735.1 of Platanus orientalis. Lineage (NCBI taxonomy): Eukaryota > Viridiplantae > Streptophyta > Magnoliopsida > Proteales > Platanaceae > Platanus > Platanus orientalis. The sequence continues at coordinate 1,819 of JAOXJP010025093.1, forward strand.
ATATTTAGAAGGTTCAATGGTCAATGTTCTAATGGTTCAATGTGAAGTAATCATATGCTCTGGTTAATCCCACATGTAAGAACTTGATCTCTCAACAAATCCCATGAGTTAGGTCAATGTCCTTGTTGTAACCCCAAGGGTAGGGTCTTGATCTTCTAATAATCCCCAGAAGTAGGGACAATATTCGTGTAACCAAAGAGCATGTTCAAAGTACTTTCTCACACTTAGCCTTGTGAGTAGGCTTAAAGAGTCAAATGTCACATTTAGCTCAGTGATAAGGACCAAAGAGTCGATGGACACACTTAGCCTTGTGACGGGGCCCAAAATGGGTCAAAGGTTCAAAGTTCAATAAGTTTCACATTAATAAGTTCAAAAGTTTACATAGTTTCAATAATCGAATTATTTCTATACTGCACAAAATGAACATAGGCATAACATTGCCATGATACAATAACTTCAAAGGTATATGATTTACTTGGATTCAATATTATTACATGATTCGATGTTCAGAAGATCAGAATCACAATAACTCACTAAAATTTTACATAAGATCAATGATTCAAAGTATGTAGTAGAATTCAATGGTCCACATAGTTCATATGATCACATAAGGAGCATGGAGTTCTATAAAATCAATGAATCCAATACAAATTTATAGAAATTCAAAAGTTCAAATGATTTTTCAATGAATCTAATCACAGAGATCAACTGAATATTACTTCTAATATTCCAAATAAAGGGCAATTAAAACAAGATTACCTATCAATTTAATCATTAATAGTGTAGATCTTAAAGTATTCACAATTTCACACATATTTTAAAAGATTCATTAGGGATAAAATTCAGATTTCACATATTCTAAAAGATTGAATGAAGGAAATCAATCCACACAACGTTTAAGAACGATATTTTTTCACAAAATAGGTGTAGATCTAAAGATTAAACAGGACAATGGTTCAAAGCATAGATCTATAGAATTTTCAGAGGTTCCAACAAGAAATGGGTTATACCAAGCATAAAGAGAAAAATACTTATTAAGCAAACTAGAATTCATAGATCTAACATGGTTCAATGGATTGATTGCAAAGATTTCCAATAATCTTAAGGGAATTCATAGATAGAATCACATAATCTGAAAAAACACAAGGGAAAAGCACATCACATCACCCATAGTAAGCAAGATTACTTATCAGAGAAACTTGGGTTCAAAGATAAAGTATTATTCAATGGTTTAGAGCATAGCTCTTCAGAAATTTCAAAGGATTCACACACAAGTTCACGCAATCTAATAATTCCAAGAAGGAAATACTACATAGTAGCCATAGTAAGAAAGATTACTTTCAATCCTTTGTTCCTTGTCAAAACTCCTTTACATTACTCTTCTAAATCACCTTGTTCTACAATATTAGAGTAGATCTAATATCAAATGAATGAATTAAGAAGATCAATGAAGAAAATCACCTAATCTAGCAAGAGCTCTAAAAAATGGGTTAAACTTACCAAATTGGGGAAGAACTTCCACTCTTCTCTCCCAAAGCTCCCAATTCTCTCTCACTCTTCCTTTCTATGTTCTAAGAGGTGTTTTAGACCCAAATGAGGTTATAATATGGTTATATTTCATCATAAATGAGATCCCACTTGTGTGAGAGTCGAATGAGAAAAAGCCATGTCATTTACATGCTTGTTATTTTTCTCACGACTCGTGTCGTGATCTGTGTGATGGGTCACGACTATGATTGATCACGGGGTTTGTGATCGTTCACACATAGGTTGAGCAATACCTAAGAGCTATGACTCTTGTTCGTGATTTGTGTGTGGACTGTCACATTTGACTGATCCAGGGGTTTGTGATCGATCACAATTGAAATTTGTTGAATTCTCTAGTCTTCTCTACCTTGGGTCTCCAAAGTCTAACCTAAGTGTTCCAAGGGTTCTCCAACTCATTCTAAGCCATGTTTAGGTCACTTGAACATTGAGGATGATACTCGTGCTCAAAGTTTAAAAAATGGTTCAAAATTTTAACACATGGTGTCGGGTCTGGAAGCTTTAAACTTTTTTAATTAAGATACAAGGTGTTACAAAAACAGATGGTAAATATCAGAGGATATTTGTGAAACATTAAAGGACAATGATATAATTCCTCAAAGTAAGTCTGTATCATTATAAAGTGGCACATGATTCATTAATGACATTTAATATAATAACCCAACAACCCTTGGAACTGACACATGTCATCACCTGATATTTATGGATGACATTAGCACTAGCATGTGTCACTCTTCCATTGCATCTTCCAAATATCTCATTTCAAGATATTTATAAGGTTGTCATCAAAATTAACTTATGTTTAATCTACCCCTCGTGACTCGGGCTAATCATGATTATCCAATACAATAAAAGTCCCACTTTTATACATATGAAGGGACTTTCTCTCTCTCTCTCTCTCTCTCTCTCTTAACTTCTTCTCTACACTTTCTTACTTGCGAGCATTTGTTTGAGAAGCACCCAAGCTAAGTGGAAAAGAAGGAAGGGGAAGATGTTGAAAAAGGAGGAGAAAAGAAGAGGGAGTCGATCCCCCTTTCCTTGTTCCCTTTTTTTAAGAAGATTGTCACTTCTCAACCTTGTTTGCTCATCCATTTCAGCTTCAAGAAGAAAAAGCTTTCTAAGACTTAAAACCTTATACACATGTAAATCTTCCAGATAAGTGTTCTTAACCTTTTTTGTGCTGATTATCTTCTTTCTCCATTCTTCTTTCTTTCTTCTCCATTTCCGTATTCCTTCTTATAAAGTATGCAAACAATCTCATCTCTCATGTCTATTTCGTAATCCTGTTCTATCTTTACATGAGAATTTATTAGACATGATTTTAGGAGCTTTCTTAATCTATAAGTAGTGTGTGTACATGTTCATTAAACTTCTCTTAGACTGTCATTTATTATTTTTCCATACAATTGTTGATCATGATCACCTGCTACAACCTTGTGGGTAGTCATAACCAACCGTAGAATGCTCTACAGGTGACCCACCATTTTCTCACATTTTCTATTATAGTTTCATCATATCTTATGCCTTATCATCGCTTATATATGTATGCCATCTGTAGGAATGCTTATGTTATAATATGTTTCACCTAAACCCTTGGTTTTTAGCCAATAACTATGTGTTGACTAGATCCAAATCTTGCAAGTATTCATGAAAATCCATAGACCTCCCGCGGCTAGCCATGAATCCACATAACACTATGGCTGATCAGCTAAATCAACCGTCATGTATCTTGTAAGCTTGTTATACTTTATATTATCTATATATTAACATGCAAAGCTTGTTTTAGATAATTATACAATAACCAAGGTATGCACACCTCTTACCCCATATTAAACAACCATAGTAAGGCTTAGGAATAATTCATAAAATATATCTAATGTGAAGTGCCATCGCAAGTCGAGCATGTTGGGGTGCCTAACACCGTCCCCCATTTCTTACCTTATTTGTTAACTCCTTGCTCAAAGCATAAGCCTTACAAAAACCCATGAAAATTCCCCTTTTTTTTTTTTTACTCTGCTAAAGGAAAACCAAAGGGGGCATTATACACTCACCTAAAAGAAAACATGAAATTAACAATTTCAGTTTTCTTTAGGTGAGTGTATAATGTCTTACTATTTCGGTAAATTTTTTTGTTCATTCATTGCAATTTTTTTTTTCAAATTAATTCAATACTCTTGATTTTTTTTCTTGTGGTCAATTTATAATGCCCTACAATTTTAATTAATTATTTTTTTAATTAACTATAATTTTATTTTTTTTTTTCAAATTCATTTCAATTTCCTTGATTATAGTCATATTTAGTTTTTTCAAGTGGTGAATTTATAATGCCCTTCAATTTGGTTAATTTTTTGTTAATTCCTTACATTTTTATTTTTAATTTTTTTCAATTTTCTTGATTTTAGTTATATTTTAGGGTTACTTGTGGTGAATTTATAATTCCCTTCAATTTCGGTTAAATTTTTTATTAATTCGTTGCATTTTTTCCAAATTCATTTAAATTTTCTTCATATTAGTCATATTTGGGGTTTTCTTGTGGTGAGTTTATGAATTGTTGTAATTTTGGTTAATGCCTTGCAATATATAATGCCCTATGGATTATTATTTTTTGGTAAAAAATCCCTTCAAATTATTTGTTACTTATACTAATTATAATTGGAAATGTTATGTTTGTATGGTGATGATGTAGTTGTAGGGTAAATGGTGTATGGGGTGGGTTTATGATGGTTGTATGTTAACTGTTTTATGGTGGCTGTATGGGTTGACTATTTTATAGTGGCTGTTTGATGTAGCTATATAAGGTGGCTGTTTTATGGTGATATTGTTAGGGTGACTATTTTATGGTGGTTATTTGATGGATCTATATTGGTGGTGGTGGGTTTGAGGTGGTTGTTTGGGTGGGTTTATTGTGGTTGTTTTGGGTCTGTTTGGGTGTGTTTATGCTGACTGTTTGATTCCTCTATGGTGGTGGTGGTGGGATAATGGTTTGTTTACGGTGGTTGGTTGGGGTGGTTATTTAGTTGGCTATTTTTGTGATTTTATGTAGGCAATTTGGGGTGACTGTTTGGTGGTTGTTTATGTTTATTATTACATAAATGTCTTTAGGAATAAAATCATCTTCTAATACATACACAAACTTTGGTTAGTTGAAGTTTATCAATGTGAAATGTCTTTATGAAAAAAGAGTTGTAATATGGGCTTTGAATCATACAAAAATCCTAGTAGATTGTATTATTTTTATGCAAATAAATCGGTAAGTAATATCTAATAATTTTATTTATTTATTTGTTTTATTCTTCATGATTGCTGATAAGTGTCATAATGGTGAAGAGTAACATATCAAGAGGCCCACCTTTTTTTTCTTTGAATAGTGCTATCATTCTAGTGGAGTTCTTTCTTACAGAGGGGCTTAAATATTTTTTTTGAAATATATAAACAGTTGAAATAGCTTCGACGTTTGATAAAAGATATAAATGTAAAGATTGAATTACTAAAAATACAAGGGGAGGGGATTAAATTCTTGAAAGAATAAGATGAAGAGATTAAAGTTTTGAAAGCACAATGGAAGGGTTTCAAAGGACCATTGGAGCGTTGAAGGGATTGACAATGATAACATTGTTTTTTCTCTTTACTTATTTCTTTGCTAAATCATAGTAATGAAAAATATTAGTGATTATTTTTTAACTTTGTGTTGACAATGGATGATACTATGGGAGATAATTTTTTTTATTAAAATTTGATGATATAATTTGTTTTATAATAGCATGTGAGTAGTGTTATTGGTAGTGGATAGTGGCCAATGGTGCTAGGGTGGTAGAAATAGTAGGTACTAGTGAATGGTATGTTTTGGGTGGCAATAACAGTGGTTTTGGTGTTTGGATATGAACAATAGAGAAGGTATAGAGGGTAGTGGTGGTGGTGGTGACTTAGGTCTAGGTGATTAGGACAATGATAGTGGGTGGTAATGATGTTTTGGGCAATGTCAGTGACACCATATGGCAAGGGTAGTCATAGAGAACAATGGTACGTATGGGTAAATGGTGAGTATGGTGCTTTAGTTTTAATAAAATTTGTTGTTGATGTTTTAGGTTGATGGATGTGTTTATATGTTTGAAAACATGTTATACAAACATGAGTATGTGTGTATTCAAAACACTTTATTATGTGAATATGTGTTTGATAAAAATGTGAATTTAAACAGGTATTTGGTGTTTGATGATATCTCCAAACATGTGTTTGATGATATCTTCAAACATGTGTTTGATGACATATTGCTAGCCTACTAGGAAGCAACAATTTTGATATATGTGTTGATGTGTATGTGATGATATGCTTAAACAAGTTTTATGTCGTTGTTACGTGGAAGTTCAAACATATTTTATGTAGCAGATATATGGATATTCAAACAGATTTTATGTTGTTGTTGTGTAGAAGTTCATACAGGTTTTATATAGTAGATATATGGATGTTCAAATAGGTTTATGTAGTTAATACATGGATGTTTAAACATATTTTATGTTATTATTATGTGGAAGTTCATACATGTTTTATGTAGTAGATGTATGGATGTTCAAACATGTTATACGCAGTTGATATGTTGATGTTCAAAAAGGTTTTATGTAGTAGATGCATGTACGTTCAAATAGGTTTTATTTAATTGATATATTGATGCTCAAAAAGGTTTTATGTAGTAGATATATGGATATTCAAACATGTTTTATGTAGTTGATATGTAGATGTTTAAACCATAATTTTAAGAACCGGATTGGTCATTGAATCGGTAATGTAGACGGTTCATGTCCAATTGGGTTCGATCGGTAATTTACATAATCTAACCGTGGTTCACTTCATAAAAGTAAAATGTAATAAAATGCCAAAAAAAAAATCATAATGTATTATAAGGCTTATGACCGGGTTTTTAATTTTTAGACATACCAACAAATGTAATAAAATACCAAAAAATTAAAACAATTCACAGAAAGTGGAATTAGAATTTGGAAAGGTACATTTCTACTTTTTTTTCTTCTTAATTTGCTAAAAAAAAACCGGTTGCTTATATTAGAGCTAAGTCTGTAAAAATTAGTCGGTTTTTATTGGTTTTGTTGGTTATATGTGATTTTTGGCAAATTACGATTTTAAGTTTCTATAGAACCATTTTGGGTGCCGGTTCTGGTTCAACCGGGTTAGATCGTCTAATCTAGTTTTTAAAATTATAGTTCAAACATGTTTTATATAATTGATATGTGGATGTTCAAATAGGTTTTATGTAGTTGATATATAGATGTTCAAATAGTTGTATGGTAGGTGTTTAAACATGTTGTATAGATGTTCAAACATGTGTAGATGATATGCTGTTTGAATTGGTTATATGCAGATAAGGATGTTCAATGGGTAGTAAAGAAATATCAAATGTGTTGGCTATATATGGATGTTCAAACAGGTTGTGTAGGTGATATGCTATTTAAACATGCTATATGTGGATGAGGATGTTCATATGTATTAAGGAAAGTTCAAGCAAGTTGGTTGTATAGGTGATATGCTATTTGAATAAATTGCATATGGATGAGAATGCTTGATGAGTAGTAGTGAAAGTTCAAACAAGCCAATTGGACAACCTGATTAATATCCATATGCCAATCAAGCTAATCAAATCGTCCGATTAACATCTGTGCATTGATCATGCCATTCAGACTGTATAATTAATATCCAAGTGTCAATCAAGACAATCAAGCCATTTAATTAATATATGGGCGCTAATCAAGTCAATCGTACCATTTGATTAATATTTAGGCATCAATCAAGCCAATTAGATAATTTGATTAATATCTAAGAGTCAATCAAGCTAATCGGACCATTTGATTAATGTTCAGGCATTAATCAAGCTAATGGGACCGTTTAATTAATATCCGAGCATGAATCAAGCCAATCAGATCATTTGATTAATATCTAGGCATCAATTAAATCAATCAGACCATCTAATTAATATCCGAGCATTAATCAAACTAATCAGATTGTTTAATTCATATCCAGACATCGATCATGTCAATCAAATCCTCTGATTAATATTAAGGTATTAATCAAGCCAAATCTAACCGTCTGATTAATATCCAAGCATTAATCATGCCAATCGGATCGTTTGATTTAATTTGTATGACTTCAGTGTGCTCATTTTATGACCATTAGATCAGAATAAATTAATGATCAGACAACAGTAAAGTTTTCTGTTAAAAATTAATAAACATGAGGGTAATTTCACCTTTATATGTGCAATGGTACTTTTGTCATTGAAATACAGTCCCATGAACAATAATGATAGTTTTGGATTTATACATTAATTTTTGGTCATGTGATTTGTTTAACTAATGATCAATGATGGACAATTAACGGCAAAATGGTTTTTGACATCTACAATATTAGTTATGGTTTTTTTTGGTTGTTGTTATTTTTGTTTTTGTTTTTTCTAATTATCAATAGATGAGGGAATAATATGTATATTGTCAGATAGTTCAAGGGAATAATATATATATATAGTTCAAGGGAATAATATATATATATATATATATATTCAGGGAGATTCTCTCATTTTCAATAGATCTGCTGACATGCACCCACTTCTATTGGCCTTTGTGTACCGTGGATTGTATTTGCTGGACCAGGGTTTTGGCTTAGAATTAATCTCATTTTTTAAGGCGCGAGCAAATGTTTTGTCCAGTAATTTGCATGTCCCACATCTCCTCACATCATATGCTCGCACGGGATGTTTTTTTTTTTAAATTTGACTCCTCTGTTAAATAGGGAACAAATGTTCAATTGAACATTTTGTTTTCCTGTGGGCCCTTTGGCATTTGCTAAGGGGTTCACATCACCTGCGATGACCCTCTTTGTGAGACGAGACACATCGTGGGTATCATTTCACTTTTTGGAGCTGTCACATCACCCCCAAAGAGTGAAATGATACTTCCCCTCTGTCTTGTCTCACGACATTGCACAAAGAGGATCGGTGCAGGTGATATTTAATAAGCTTTCTCTCCGCCTCCTTAGGTTCAGGGCGAGAGGGGGAGGGGGGCACCAATTTCTCCCGTTGACTCACTCCCCACCCACGGGGATGAAATCGTATGCGCCACGCCCCCTGATGGGACACTGGAGGCGGAATCAATTCACTTTTTGGAGGTTTTTGATACCTACCCGTCCTGAGTGTCCCATCAGGGGGGTGTGTGTCGCACTTGATATCAGACCCCACCCAGCACTTGCCACGATCTCATCATTTCCGCTTCTCTGTCTTTCTTTACTTCGTCTTTTTTATTTATGTCTCACATTCCCTTTTTCTTCCCTCTTTCTGTGCTTCTTCTTTTTCTCTACTGTTTTTCTTTTTCTTTTTCTTTCACGTATGAATACCAAGGTTGAGGTTATTCACAAGTCTTAATCTAAACCAACAAAAATCCTACAGAATCAATTTTATACTTTACTTACTTGTCAGCTAAGAGAGGTACCATGAATTGTTGCGAGTTTGGATTTTAAATTTGCTTGTGAAATATTTTCTAGTTGTAGTCTAGACCTGGTGTTTTCTTAGGAATCTTATACGGTTTTCCAAGGAATGCATGGATTTCAGGCGTCTGTTACGATCAGAATACCATCTGCAAAACCACCTTGGTTGGATTCTTCCCATTCCGAGAGGAAAACACCAACGGTCACTTGCAATGGTCGTCCACAATTTATATCTATCACCATTAACAATCAACAAAATTGTCATCCAAGCCTGAAAGTGCAACTCGTTTGCCATTTCTAGAGTTTGTCTTGTTCTTGTCTCGTTTTTAACTAATTAATGTTTTCCTAATAGGTTTTTCAACTTGATCTACAATGTTTATGCAACGATTTACCAATTTCATGCAGTGGATTTTCCTAATAGGTTTTTTTTTTAAAGTTTTTTGGATTTACGGCTAGGGTTTCCAAATGGAATGATCCCTACTTTGTAGTTCTTCTTACATCCCTTCTAAGGTTTTTATTTTTTTATTTTTTGGTGTTTTATAGTTCTATTATTACTCTTATATGTTCTGGTTCTACTTAACAAACATGAGAGAGGTTAAGAAACAGAGACAAAGCATCAGCTATAGTTGCAGAAAAACAAACAAGAGGAAGAAGTGAGAAGAGGATAGACAATGGAGGTTGGGTTCTTAGGGCTCGGGATTAGAGGGAAGACAATATCCCCAAATCTCCTCCATAATGTCTTCAAGGTCACTGTCTGGAATAGGACGCTCTCTAAGGGTTCTGTACTTGGCTTTCTTGACTTCTTTCATTCCATTTATAATATCAAATATACCTCAATATTCCTATTCAATTTTTTATGGATTTATTTTTTTGTTCAATTTTATTTGATTCGATTTCATGTGCTGGTTATCCACTATGGATTCTTCATTCGCATCAGTTTTTGTGGTTTATTTCTAAACATTAGTAGAGGAATCTAAAGTCACCAACAATTGTTGATAGAGATACTGGTGTGTAGCTTTGGCATGTCCATTATTAATTTATCAGTAAGAACTCATCAAAGTAATGATCTATGATAAAGGCTTCTATAAACGCAGGAATATGAATGAGTTGAGTACCATTTGTTTCTTGATTTGAGGAAGAGGTTTTATGCTCGCTCTTTTGATTCTAATGTTTGTCTATTATCCATTTGGAATTTTCTTTATCTCGATTAAAAATTTTCTATTATCTATAGGTCAACTGTCATGGTTGATAAGTAGCTTTGGTAACATATAGGACACTGATTCCATTGTTACTTTCCTCCCCATTCCTTTGCATCTTCTAATTCTTTTTCTTATTGAGTCTTGTATCCTTTTGATCATCTCCGACTATAATGTCTTCTATAGTGCTCTTTTTTACTTATGTAAAGCCAACATCATAATTTTTTTTTTAAAGATAATCAATTTATTCTCTATTGCTTCAGTCTATCCTTGAGAAAGAAAGAAGGGGTGATTATCTCAGGAAGATTGATCAGGTGTATAGAACCTTATCTATTCTTATTTAATGCAAAAAAGAACTATAGGTAAAGCTAAAGGTTAGCCTTTTAACTGTTTTATTAAAGTGTATTCCTGGTGGTCCCACGTATCACAGATGCTATTAGAAACTGGATTGAGTCTGTATCTATAAATCCTGTTGATGGAAAAGAGGGGCCTGCATATGTTTGTATGATAGAGTTGGGAGGGACTTTTGGTATCTCCAGTGTGTTGTAAGTCTCAATTGTTATTGGGTGTTCACTATCTCTATAAAATCTGTTATAAATATATAGATATGGGTTTGTGTCATTAGGCTTGACTCCACACTTGTTTGCATGTCGATCAGCTCAGGTATTTTGTTGTTGCATCTACACCTACATACATATAAGTGTTTAAAAGGAATGGAACTGCATTGGCTTGAGATATATCTTAGGTGGGGCTTCTTCAATTATAAGTTGAATCCACCTGCTTAAAGCTTGGATATATTTACTGCAACTTAGATGACTTGCATGTTGAAAGCACACCCTTTTGGTGATTTCAGGACTATGCAATAGAGTCGCCCATGAAGAAATTGATGCTGGCTTTGGAGGGAGATGAAGAATACTCGGAGTAGATAAAGCAGTAGAGACAAAAGGAAACAGAAAGAAGAAGAGAGAATGGTCAGAAATAAGGAGATGGCCATCACACCTTCACGGGGTACCTGACGATCCCTATATATAGAATCATAAATTGTTTACATGCATCATGATAACTAGCACTACTTGTTATAGTTGTTTATAGTATTCCCTGACAACCTAACTTCTTCTCGTTTACAGGTAATATGGTTGACGTGTACTTTATGACATATACTTTATCATCCCCCCTCAAGTTGAGCTGGGGTGAGAAGGTGAAACTTGGATAGAAATGTCGAGAACTTTGGAAGGCACAAAGACTTTGTAAGAATATCGGCTTGTTGGGTGTCTAAAGGAACATTTCACACTGATAGAACATTCTTTAAGATTTGCTCGCGAATAAAATGACAGTCAATCTCTATGTGTTTCGTTCGGGCGTGAAACACTAAATATAATGCAAGAGCAATTGCATTGCAGACTTATTGTCGCACCACCAGATCATAGGAATCCCAGATATATAAAGTCTAAGCTCTTTAAACAACATGGTTACCCAGCATAACTCAGTTGTAATGGCTGCTAGAGCACAATATTCGGCCTCCATAAAGGAGCGTGAGATAATCGTCTGTTTCTTTAATGTCCATAAGATAGGATTGTTCCTGAGATATACACAATAGCCCGTAGTAGATTTGCGATCATACAGGTCTTCAACCCAATCAACATTGGAGTGTCCTTGTAGTACTAGAGATCCCGGTGTATAGAATAATGCTAACTGCTTAGTGCTAACAAGATATCATAAAATCCTTTTAAGGGCTTGAAAGTGAGAAACACACAGACGATGCATGTGTTGACACGCTGTGTTAATAGCATATGTAATACCAAGGTGGGTGATCATGATATTCTATAAAGCCTCGATTATACTTCTATAGAAATGAGGGCATTGAAAAGCATGATTGAGAGTTCGAATTGCCAGGTGCCCGAACCGATTATGCCAAACGGACGCAACATTACTTCCACTGTGATGAGTCACAAATGATGAGTTACCCACAGTAATGTTTGACAATGGGTACATACTGCCGTCACTGAACCCAAACCGTGAGACATTAGTTTCCTCGCATGCTTGTCCTAAACAAATACATTTTCAGGGTCGAAATAAACCATGCAACTATAGGCACGAGCAAGTTGATTTATAGACTGGAAAATAGTTGAGACTTTAAGGTCATGCAGAACATTATTAAGCTTGAAATTATGCAGTTTTATTGAAATCTTATCTGACCCAGTATGTTGTATAGGCAGTGCATCTCCATTGCCCACTGTCACCTTATCAGGGCCTTTGTATGTTGAATGAAGAGGAAAATTCGAAAGGTTTGACGTTATATGATTACTTGTTCCACTATCAAAATACCAAATTTGGTCCATTTTATCTTTCCTGAACTAAGTAAAGTCATGAGGTGAACCTAGGGTATTGAATATCGGAGCTGGTGTGGAATGAGACATATAATAAGTAGGATAGGAACCATGTGTCGAATACGCCGCAGGAGCTGATATAGACTAATGATTAATTGGAGTAGATACGAGATGTTGATGACTAGTAGGATGTTGTGTAAAATTGGATTAAGGCTTTTGAAATGTGGGATCTATACGGTAGTAGCATTCATAAGCCGAGTGCCCTTGTTTGTGACAAATTTGGCATAACAGTTTAGTAGATTGAAGTGACCTCAGTATTCTAATCATTAAAAACTCCTGTGGTGGAATCTTTAGCTTATGTCTTTTGTGAAGCAATAAAAGTAGAGGATTAAAACGGATGTTCTTGAGAAGTGACTGAAGATTGTGACACAAGTTGCTGGTCTTCAATAAAGAGTAGTTCTTGAATATCGGTGACTCATATAGGATGCGATTTGGAACTTGTAATGAGTCGATAAATCGGTCAAGATATAAAGAATTATATCCTCCACTTTTTTCAACTGTTGAAGGTAGTCGGACATTGATAATCCACCTTTCTTGAAGTTTTGGATTTTGCTCGAGTTGTAGATTGTTCATCTGAGACATGGATGAAAATTTGTGCTCAAAATCAGTCCAAGCTTCTTTAGAGGTTTGGAATTGAAGTATGTAGGGTAGAGCAACCTTTATTACTGAAGCAAATATGTAGCTCAAAAGCTGCTTGTCCAACAAATCCCACTCAAGAATATTTTGGGATCTCTAGTACTACAAGGAAACTCCGTTGCTGATTGGGTTGAAGACCTGTATGATTACAAATCTACTACAGGCTATTGTGTATATCCCGGGAACAATCCTATCGTATGGACATCGAAGTAGTAGGTGATTGTCTCACGCTCCTCTACGAATGCCAAATATTGTGCCATAGCAGCCATTACAACTAAGTTATGCTAACTAACCATGTTGTTCAAAGAGCTTAGACTTCATATATCTAGGATTCTTACTATTTGGTACGACAATAAGTTTGTGATTGCTCTGGCATCATATCCAGTGTTTCACACCCGGATGAAACACATAGAGATTGACTGTCATTTTATTTGTGAGCAAATCTTAAAGAATGTTCTATCGGTGCGATATGTTTCTTTAAACTCTCAACATGCTGATATTCTTACAAAGTCTTTGTGCCTTCCATAGTTCTCGACATTTCAATCTAAGTTTCGCCTTCTCACCCCAGCTCAACTTGAGGGCGATAATAGAGTACACATCATAAAATACACGTCAACCATATTACCAGTAAACAAGAAAAGGTTAGGTTGTTATGGAGTACTGTAAACAACTGTAACAAGTAGTGTTAATCATCAAGAAAATCTGATGTAAAACAATTTATGATTCTATATATAAGGATCGTTAGGTACCTGTGAAGGTGCGCTGGCCATCTCCTCATTTTTGACAATTCTCTCTTCTTCCTTCTGCTTCCTCTCATATTTACTGCTTCTTATCTACTCCGAGTACTCTTCACATGATAAATCCTATGTGCTTTAACTGCAACGAGAAATTATGTGGAGAAATTGAGACGCCCACATTAAAAAAATTATGTGGAGAGTTTTATTGTAACTACAATAGAGAAATTGGAAACAAAGGACTTTGCAAAATTTATAGAGAACGAACCAACGTTTGAAGAAGAAGAAGACGTTGATCCGAAGGTTGATGAGGAACCAAAGATTCCAGATTAAGCCAAGGTGACACCATTATTCGTCGTTGTCAACACCCAAATTTTGACTCAGGTCAATAAATGAAATCAAATGGGTTTACTACAACATGGGATATGACCAACGTCTAGATACCCATGAACTTTAGATAGGCAGGAATTCTCAATGGACATTTTGGTTACGAACACAATAACACTGAGAACATCCCGAGGTTCTGAAGATCCGGAATCATCATCTCACCTACCTTGAATTTGCCAACCTTCATAAACCTTCCCACATTGAAGCATCAAAAGACTAGTAAATTACCATTTTATCCTTATACCTTCAAAAGTGTCAATTAAGCCTTATTGACCCTAATTTTGCAACATCTCTACTACAACAAAGACGCCTTGAATTTGCCAACCTTCGTAAGCCTTCCCATATTGAAGCATCGAAAGACTAGCAAATTATCATTTTACCCCTACACCTTCAGAAGTCCTAATCAAACTTTATTAAACCTAACTCTACAACATCTCTACTACAACAGAAACACCCTAAATTTGCCAACCTTCATAAGCCTTTCCACATTGAAGTATCGAAAGGCTAACAAATTACCATTTTACCCCTATACCTTCAGAAATCCCAATCAAGCCTTATTAAACCCAACCTTACAATATCTCTACTACAATAGAGACACCTTGAATTTTTCAACCTTCATAATCCTTCCCACATTTAAGCATAAAAAAGTTGATAAATTACCATTTTACCCCTACACCCTTAAAAGTTCAAATCGAAGCCTTTTCGAACTCATTTTCTCTATAACTCTATAAAATTTCCTCTACAATAAAGACATGTGGAATTTAGCAACTTTCACAAGACCTCCAACATCAAAATTCCAGCAACTTTCACAAGACCTCTAACATCAAAATTCCAACAACTTTCACAAGACCTCCAACATCAAAATCTCAAAGGGCTGGTAAATGGCCATTTTACCCTTACACCTCTAAAGAC
>JAOXJP010025104.1:0-17097 GCA_025762735.1 Platanus orientalis
GACCCTCTTTGTGCGACGTCGTGAGACAAGACAGAGGGGAAGTATCATTTCACTTTTTGGGAGTGATGTGACAGCTCTGAAAAGTGAAATGATACCCACGATGTGTCTCGTCTCACGATGTCTCACAAAGAGGGTCGTCACAGGTGATGTGAACCCGGTGGCATGGGTTTGAGTCACGAAAATATTCTCTGCAGGGTAAGACTGCATACATCTGACCCTTCCCAGACCCTCCAGTGGACACTATTATCTTTTCAAACCTCCCTCTAAAAGTCCTCTTTCATATGTACATATACTAAAATAGATGCCTCAAGAGTAGGGGTGGGCATGGGCCGAGTTCAATCTGGGCCATGGAAGGCCCGAGGCTCAGCCCGAGCCTGTAATATGTTATAACGGGTTGAGCCTGGGCTAGAAAATTTATAAATCCTTCGTTCTGAGCTTGACCCAAATTAATTTACCAGGCCTCAGGCTGGCCCATAAACTTTTTTGCTTCACATTTGTTTCAATTTCTTTATTGAAGAACGATTTGGAGAAGGAGCACCATCGATGACAGACTGCTCAAAAAATTTATGAAAGGTTGGTTGTCCTACAATTTAAGACAATTTAGGAGTTAACAAAAACTTCTCAAGCATTAGCATCAGTGCAAGAGGTAACCTCGGAGTTACCTATATATGCAGATGCTTAGAAAAGTAAAAAAATGACAATTAAAGGATGAAGCCGAGAAGTAAATTGAAATTAACGAACAGAACAAGATACTGCACAATCACCTTGAATCTTTGCACGTTAAATTGGCTGAGAAAAGGGTAGTTCTACTAGGATTTCTTCTAAAACTACCAATCCATATCCACATGGTAATCTTGACTTGCAAAATGTGATTAATTCTCTCCACTGATTGAAGGAAATCACAGAAACTGACATCTCTTTTGTTGAAAACTAAGGCATTTAATGCCATTTAAAACATTCCATTAACATGGCAATTAATGTCATTTAAGAATTTCATTAACAACTCCGTAAATTAAGTTTTCAAAATTGTTTCTCATTTGTTTAGTCCCATATTGATTAGAATAAAAAACAATATACAGTATATAAGTTTCAATTCCCCATCATTCTTGTGTATTTTGAGAGACTCACACTCTTTCTCTTAGCTGTTACGGTGTATGCACCTTGTGCGCACACATATGGCACGGGTACGGGTGCAAGGGCGCACTTTGCACTTTACACTTTGCACATGCACATCGTCGCATTAGGGGTTGAAAAATTCCTTTTCAATAGTCCAGATGTAATCTCGTGGCATCCGAGTCATCTGTGATTGATAAATCTAAACCTGGACTAATGCGCAAATGAACCAGATCAAGTGTTATTCGCTACAAGTTGGACTGGACCAAAATGCACGAATGTGTCGGACCAAGCGTCATTCACCACGAGTTGAACTATACTAAGTGAACTTAAGTCTGCATATGAAGTGGGCCAAGACCCGCGAATGCGTGGACAAAGTGCACGAATGTGAATTATTAAGTCCATTCACCACCAGTTGAACTCATTCGCAATTGCCCATAACTGATACAGCTTAGAAGCATCCCAGTCTTGCGTCTGTTACAAGAAAGAGCCCATGCCGAGCTAAGTAAGGGTACATTTGCCCATTCTTGAGCTGAAAGTGGAACAATAAGACGTTGACACCTCATGGGGAGTTGGTGGCATGGTTGGAAGGTCTCTTCCACTATAAAAAGGGGCCCTTGGGCTCTCAAATGTAGAAAGAGAGATAGCAAAAATCTGAGAAAATGAGAACCGAGAGCAAGAAGAAATGAAAGGAAGAAGAGGAAGAAGAAGATAAAGGTGGTGAATGAGGGTTCAAACCTTTCATTCTCTCTTCCTCCCTTAAATATATGTTGCAAAACACATGTTCTTTCAAGCCTATGGATCTACATCTCCCTTGTAGGAGTTTTGTAATGCCTCATTGGGTTTGGAAACTATCTTAACCAAGTGTTGAAGCGTTCGCTTTAGTGAACCTCTACAAGGTTTGATGGTATAACTGTGGTCTTCTTGACTCGGTTCTCATATATGTTTATCAACTTGACAAGGGGACACTATACCGAATTTTTTTAAAAATTCGTACTTGTCAAAATTAAATGTTTTTTAACACCCGACTATTTAAAGGGTAATAAGTTATAAGGGGAGATATCCTACGTCTTTTGTTGGGCCATGCAAGCCTATTAAAAGACAAGAAGTTGATTTTGAGCTTAGTTGTATCCTAAAGGTAGCTTAATACGCTCCCTTGTACAATCTTGTGGAAGGTCTTGACTATCTTCAAGAAACACATAAAATGGTACATCTATGTCTAGGGTCACTCAATTTTAATTTTTTTATTAAATTAAAAGTATTTGATTTTAAGATTGTAAAATTAACGGATTTTGAAATATTGGATTATGGATCCAACATTTTTATTGAAGGCTAAAGTAGGAAAAATTATGATTGCAGTCACAACTTGAAATTGCTTTGAAGGCATCTGAGACAGCTCAAGCAATGATTAATATCTGGCGATGTCTAAGGTTTGATTATTGGAGTGACGGGCAACTGCCCCTCTTATATTTTGTATTTATAAGTTGGGGCCTCAACCTGGGTAGAGGTACACCCAGTGCTACCAAAGGTTCAAGCTTTAATCTTAGGCCCAAGTCCTTGTCGAGACTAGCTAAGGCCAAGCCGGGCTCAGACTAGCCCGACCCTTTGTATACCCCTACTCAAGCCCCCGCGTAGACATATCCTCTATCTTTCCTTATTTCTTTTTCTTTTTCAAAAAATGGTAAATATCAACCGCACATTTTTCTTCTTAATCATTTTGTCTCTTTTTACCCCCAAAAAAAAAAAAAAAAAAAAAAATTCTATTTTATCTCTCTTCCTTAGATTTTTTCCCTCTTAATTATCTTTAATTTATTTTTCCTTATTTATCTTCTAATTGACCATTCCCTTTCTAAACCCTTCATATAATCTCTCTTACAAATCAACTCCTCTTCCAAAATGTCTCCCATTAATCCTCTCAAATAAATAAATAAATCGCTCCCACATATTATCTTCTCAATATATTTTCTCTCTTAAATGTTCTTCAAATTGGTAACTCACCTCCTAAAGTCTTTCTAATCGCTTTCAAACTTGTTTTTACACGTGCACATCTCCCTATCCCTTTTATCTTTCTTAAAATCTGTCCTTCTAATAAACCTCACTTTAATAACTAAAACATCTCTCTCTCCCCCTCTCTCAAATAATTATATCGTATGTCTCTCTTTTTCAATAACTAAAACTCTCTAATCACTTTCTCTCTCCTTCTAAACTAGCTTTCCTTAATTTAACCATTAATAACTCGAATTCTTCTCTTCCGTAATCCGAAGGAGTCCCATTTGGCACCCATCCCAATGATCCTCCTTTGTTTGTCTCTACGGTTCTACCTCATAAATCCTTCCTAACTGTATTATCCATGCTTCCACCCAAAGCTCAGGCACAGGAATGAACGAGCCATCATGGGGGCCCCAAAGTCATGGTGAAGCCCATGGATGTGAAGTCAATGTCATTTGTTGGAAAGCATAAGTACTTAGCATCTGAGAGGTCTTACTACAAGAATAGGGGAAGGATTAGCAAAAGATTGATTTGGAGTTTGAGCATTGGGAAATTGATAGGTTCACATTCTTGCTTTATCAATAATTGCCATTTGTTTGTAATATATCTATATGTTATCTAGGCCATTTTTTTTTTTTTTTAAGAGTCGCTTATATATGGATTTAAGTGTGTTTTTCTCTCACTTTATGATATTTTAAACAAATACCTTCCAAACCATATTACATGTGCGAATTCACATGGATTCACGATTGGTTTAAATTAAAATAAGGGTTTCGATTCAAGAAGGTTGCTAATGGTTGTAGATGCCAGAAAAAAAGAGCAGACTTGTCTTGTAGTTAAGAAGAATTTAGTTTTATTATTACTTTTGCGGGAGGGAGAGAGAGAGAGAGATAGGATAAGCTTTTCCTCTTCTCTTGGTCAGGTTGATGTACAGTTTTTGCATGCCAATCTAGCTATTACAGGAATGTGTTGCTGATTGGCAAGCTAAGTATATTTTTTTTCATTGCAACAATAATAACAACAACAAAAAAGCCATATTCCAACTACTTGGCTAGGCATTTTTTATTCCTAAAAGATTTATTGTGACAAATTTTTCTGTAGCATGACCTCGCACTGTACTCAACAAAGCCTCTTCCCAATTAATTGGGGTCTGCAATACGAATCCCATTCCAACATTTTACTCTATGGTCATATCTTCCATTAAATGTTAAACGCTCATGTCTTATCTCTTTACTTCAACCTTTAGTCAAATTTTGGTCTTCCCCTTCTCCTTTACCACCTTTAACTTGCACTGTATCACTCCCTAACTCGGAAAAGATTAGGTATGGAAATCAGCTTTTCCTGATGTATTAGAATGGCATCAGGGGGTGGACACATCAGCATTGAAAAGTGATCAGCACCCCCCAAAAGGTGAAAGTGTGTCAGCCCCCTGATGTCATTCTAATACATCAGGAAAAACTGATTTCCGCACCTAATCCCAGCCCCTCCCTAACTGGTCTAGTCACTTTTCCACCATATCTTCCAACATTTCACTCTATGGTCATATCTTCTATTAAATGTTAAATGCTCATGTTTTATCTCTTTACTTCATCCTTTAGTCAAAATTTGCTCTTCCTCTTCTCCTTTACCACCTTTAACTAACACCATATCACTCCCTAACTAGTCTAGTCATTTTTCCACTATACATGACCAAATCATCTCAACCAACCTACACTCATCTTGTCACCTGTTGGTGCTACCCATAAGTTCCCGTAAATGCATTCATTGATGATAACATCCCTTTTAGTCTTGTGTCTCATACATCTCAACTTCCTTTTATGTGCTGTTTCTTTGCTGCTTAACATTCTATCCTATAATGCATGGCAGTTGTGCAAATCATGCTGGCCAACCAAACACATTCAACAAGCAGTTGTGGTTCAACTATTTGAGCAAAGAATTAAAAAATATATATATTACGTGTAATTTGTTATGGGAAAGAGGAGAATCATGATGCACATACCTGAATTAAAATGGTTGGTAAAATCATGATATATTCCTCTTAATAAAATTTCTGCTATTATTTCATTAAAAATGATATAGGATATGTTTACGTGAAAAAAGAAAGAAGCTTTATGTACAAAATGATGCACTAGAATGCAAGAATGCCACCCAAAATAAACGGCTATAATGACTATTTTATTTTGTATGAGTATGCTAAGCATATCTGTCCAAAAATCTGGGTCCAAGGCAAAAGATTCCTTGAACTATAATACCCAATCTCTACAACCAGGCATCGCATTTAAATGGGCAATGTTGGCAAGAATGCATACACCCCCCCCCCCCTTCTCTTCAATCCGCACACTATATGAGAACTAACATAAATTTGGTTCAAAATGCTGCCCCTTTGAAGGGATGCACTCTATCTAGTAGCCCTAACATTGCTTCTATTGACACGGTTGTCTTCTTGTTCTCCTATGACATATATTTCTCCAGTCACAACATGGGTGTGTTCTCCTCATGCAGACCCACAAACATAATCTTCTTTATGCACATCATGCATATGTGTACAGGCTCATAAAGATCAAATATATGTGTTTGTATGTATGCATAATATATGAGTATCTAATCAACAAGGGCAGCAACATATATATATATTGGTAAATAGGTGGAAACATTTATTATTTACCATGGATACGAACAAATATCATATAGGGGAAACTTCAACATCTCTATGGTTCAACGATTTTCTCAGAAGAGTACACCAACATGAACACATCCCTATCAATCTGTAGAACTATTTTGATGGTGCTGATGCATATGTTGGGCCAAACAGACTTCCTTCTTCATGGTGCCTTGGACTTTGGTGGGGAAGGAAGCAGCTGCATTAAACAAAATAAAAATATCAAAAAACAAAAAAAAAAAAAAAAACAAACAAGCCATTGAATTATAAGTTAATGTTCGAGAAGAAAATCAGAGTTCATTAATTGTATAGAATCAAGGAGTACCTGATAACAAGAGATGAGTGAGCTGACAAATCCAAAACCTCCTGTTACACGAGGTGTGACTTTCTTAGGTGCCAATTGAAGCAGTCCTACTGCAACCACTATATCAATAGCTGCTTTTATTAGAGCTAGTGACCTATCATTTGATTGTTTGAGCTTCTTATGGTATTGCTCATTCTGCATTCACAACAGAAAAAACAGAACTTCTTCAGAATACAAGGCAGCAGGGGAAGGAATACTAAGGTCACCTCCATTTAAGAAGTTTGTACAATTGACTATGCATACTTGATATTTATCAGTGTTCTTGAGATCCTTTTCCAACTTCTTCATTGATAGAGACAGCCTTCCAAGCTCCGCAAGCTTGAAAAGGGAAAATAAAACAAATTAAAGTTAATTTTTGGGATAAAAAAACAACCAAAAAGATACAATCTATCCATTAGCATTCTTACACAACATCTGTCTCAATTAGTATGAAAGTTAATGGCATAAACCTCAATCAATGTGCTACAAACTGAGGAACCCATCCAACAGAAAACAGATATCCTGCCAATTAGCTCCACACGTTCCTTATCCTACAAATAACCAAATACCTGACTAAGTTTCTTCTTTTCAGTTTCACTTAATTCCAAAACACAAAAAACTAAATAAGTGAAAACACATCCCTTGCCTTATAGATGCCTGTTCTCCCAAGCCACACAATTTGATCCAGAAATAAGAAAGTTGACAACAATGCATTTTTGGACTGATGATACAACCACACCATTAGAAGAAAGTACAGAGAAATGAAAGAATATAAATGTCACAAGCACAATCAATCAGCAGCAGCTTGTACCTTTCCAAGTAAAATAAGTGGAAGAGGAGTTCCTTGCGGAGTCGGACTAATAAGAGCATGCAAATCATTGACAAACTGCAAATTCAATAAGACAGAAGCATAAAATGTGCATGATAAGAGAGCAGAAATATGAGTTCAATGTCGATTTTTTTGTCTCCAGCCTGAAATACAAAGGCGGCATGTAGAGAACCCTTGATACCCATAACAGCAACTGATGACCAAGTCACATAGAACAGTACAAAGAAATTGGTGAACAATGACACAAGAAAAGAAGAAACCAGTAATTGTGAAATAATAAGAAGACCAAGCAAGTACAATCTCAGATTTAATGCTACAACAAACTAGAAATCTAACCTTGAAAAGGCGAAAGACTTTCCGTGCCAAGGTAGTTGATTTATCAACATTTTGAGCTGTACCAGGCTCTCCATTGCTCAAGAATTTTGAACCATATTGTATGGCCCTGCATATCTTATCCCTTGCTTCAGCTTTGTTCAAATACAAGACCACAAGACCAAGTTCTGCCCTGGTTGCATCTAGCATACTCATATTTAATCCTGAATTCACCTGCGATGTACTAGCCAATTTTAATTTTCAGGTCTAAATATGCAGATGATAAATCCATTATATTTACTGCAGAAATTAAATTAAGAATCAAAGAAAACCTTGAACAATGTCTCTCCTCCCCCCTGTTTTCCATATTTTCTTTTGGGATGATCATGTAAACAGGGTTGTGGGGATAAAACCGCAAAAGCCTTTACCCCTACCTTCCCAACTCAAACTTTTAGATTGTAATTTTCACTTTTAACAAATAATAAAATTTCAGTGCTACTGCCCACCTTCCCAAAAATTAAAACCATCCATATCATTAACAAAAAAAAAACCATAATGGTCATGAAACTAATAATAATAATAATATTAGAAATCAAAGACCCACATAAAATTTCAGGAAACTAAACATCAAAATTTGAAATTACAGAGCATACATGAGTATTAAAATCCCAATCAGCAAATAAATCTTAAAGAAATAGATTAAGACAAACATGAATCAAACTGAAACTCGTTATCCCATTTTTGAACAGATTCGAGTGTAATTGTATTTGATTTAAACGCAGAAAAAATCAAGACCAAATAAGAGATTGAACCCAAAAAACTAAAATAAAATAGAGAGAGCGAGTATACCTGAAAGCAGAAAACGAATTGGAGACCACAATAATACTGAAAAAATAAACATATTTATTTTCTTTCTTTTGTAACTTATCTGGGAGAGTGGAATTTACCGAAAAAATGTACCGGGAAGTCGTCTTGGGTTGGAGGTGAGCCTTGTCTCTACTCCTCTCTCTCCCTCTCTCTCAGAAGCTCAGCTTCGTAGCTCATTTCTGCCTGTACGTGTATGTGTGCAAGAGATAGAGTGATAAGGGCTTGTTTGGTCAAGGGCCTCCCCAAAATACAAACAAAACCCAGAAAGACACACTTCACTTAAATTCAAATAAAATGTATTTTTTCGAATGCGTGGATGTAGTTGGTGGCTCCACCATTAATGATCAGAGCAGAATCATCACTGCCTTCCGAATTCCCTTATCCAACTGGCCAACTCATTTTCGTCACAAAAGATTTAGAGTTCTGATGACCCAGGACTGGCCAGGGCCCATATTTATATAGCACAGACTCAGGCCAGACCAGGGCCTGGAAAATTCTCAAGTCTTAAGGTCCGAGCACAAACCAAATTAAGTCTACAGGCCTCAAACCGGCCAAAGGGGACTCGTATCCTCTGCGTCACCTTATGGTGCTCCACAGACACAAAGGGGGGTGGGGCCCATGCACTTTTTGCAGGGCCCCACCCCCTTTGATATGCTTAATCTCAAGCTCGGGGCCCATGAGGCCTAGGCTTTGACTGGGCTTTTTGGTCCAAAGCTCTCGGGTTGGCTTGGGCTGGGCCTGGTCTTGTGCACAGCATTACACAAGATCAATATGGTTTCATGGCTTTTTGTGTAGGAAGGCACTCGGGATCCTCTGTAGCAAAAACCCATGTAGAGATTGTGGAGTATGTGTGGTGAATATTTGAAATTGCAATCATTTTTGGGCACTCTTTATTTCCAATTTGATGCATTTTTTGCACTTTTTAACCATGTAAATGCCACACAGCAGCCCATGGTGATAGCTATAAGATGTTGGAAACCAGAGTAATGGGGGAAGGGGTCCAAGGATAGGTTTTTGTATTATTGCACATGTTTCTAATAAACTATTTGTTTGGGAAAATTTTGTATCAAAATATTTGAGGAAGGTATTATTAAAAAAATATTGCAATTTATGTAATATATTTTAATAATTATGACTAAAAGTAAGAATATGATTAGTTGGAGTAGATCGGATTTGATTTAATTTTTATCTTCGAAAGTCATCAATAAAGATAATTTTCTATGAATTTCTTTATTATCAAGCTACACCACTAGAAATTAATTATATGATTAAAGTTATATACTTGGGTTGCTAAATATTCTAAAAATTTGATTCATACTTGGTGGCAAGAGAAGGGATCACTTGTTCTGAGAAATGGTTCTTTTAAGTCAGTACTGGAATGTGTGATCTGATGTAAATAAATATAATGAAACAAGTAAAATGATAAATCTATGAGGTTCCATACAATCCAGTCAATTTGGGTAAAATTAATTTGTATTAGTGAGTAGAACCAAGCATGATATGACTGTTCAAGCAAATACCTAATAAGGTATTCTTGAAAATAACCCGAACTTCTTATTACTTCATTTGCACAATGAATTTATACCTTCCATACACAAATCCATGCATTCACATATACATATGAAAGTGTAACTAATTCGTATTCTTGTGAGATTTGGTAGAACTGTCACTGAGTGAGAAAAGAGGTGAGGATCCTGGTTGCACCAAGAAACAGAGATGAACCTTACGGCCCATCTTATATCTCAGTTCCTATAAGAGAAACCAGTACAAGAACCAATCTACATATTCAAAAGGAATAAAATTCAGTCTTTTAATTCATCTAAATCCAGTAAAGAGTTCAGGAGCATTCTTCAGATGATATAGGAATTTTCATTTACTAGGAAGCAGATTGATTTCATGGATATTAAAAGGAAATTTCATTTACGAGCTTTGGACAGCGGACATTCTTCAGAACCTTGAAAACAGTTTTCCTGCCATATCCATATTTTGGTTGCAAGAATCTTTAGAACCCAAATTTTGGGTGTATGTGGCTAATGGACCTTTTCATTCTGGACAATTCACATAAGCATTTTGATGCGTACAACTTTTTTATGTTAGTTTATGTGTTATAAAATGGCCAGATTTAAGACTATATATATATATTTTTTTTTAATGTTTTAGAGAGGTAGGAAATAAAACAAAATATTGTCAAAACTTTATGAGTTGTAGGTGAGTTTTATTTAATTTTTTTTTATGTTAAGATTTTATAGAATGGGGCCCACAAGCATAGCTGATCGTGTACAAGTTTTAGAGTTCTTTTAAATTTTAAAATTTGACTCTATGGGACCTACAAAAAAGCTGTACAACAACCATGAAAAATCCCAAAAATTATGTATTTTTTTTAAAATATTTGTTGGGGTTAACCGTACAAAATCATGGGCTAAGAGTATTTCATATATTTTTGATATTTTTGAATCATGTGGGATCAACTTATTTGGTTAGTAAGTTAAGTAGAAACCAAAGTCTTAGTTTTTAGAAAGCTTGGTTTTTGGTTTTTTAGAAATTTCTTTTTTATGAGTTGTAATCCTTAGTTAAAGGGCTCAATGCATGAATAAGAGGAGTTGAATATGATTTGAAATTTGAAATGTCACGTGTGTGAACTTATGGGTTACAATCCATTTTTGTCCTCTCTTTGGGTAGAAGTCGTTGGACGCCCCACTTTTGTCTCCCTCTCTCTCTCCCTCTCTTACTACCCCACGCATCACCTACATCTTTCGTCCTATATTTACTCCTTAATTTCTTCTCTAGTTTTTTTTCCATCATCTTCTTCCTTCTACAGAATTTTAACCTAACCTTCCTTCATTCGTCTTATCACCATACCCTACGCACATCACCTTTGAACGGACCCTTCCATCAGGGCATCTACACCCCTTGGGTGACCCACCTGGACCTATCTTCAATCTCTACAGGCCTCCCCCTAATCCATAGCGAGAGTCCTAAAGCGGGTCAGGCGGCATCTACTTTTATAGCAGGTTTTGTTGATTTTTTTTTATTTATATGTTTTAGGGCAGATTCCTACACTTTTTAAGATGTATTTGAGGCTTATTTATGAGGTAAGCACCGCTCTTTGAAAGCTTAATTGAAATCGATGAGATGTTTAGTTTTTTTGGAGTTTCTGCTAAATTCAGGTCTAACCAATTTGAGGATTTTTTTAGGAAAATTAACTAGAAGGCTTAGAAATTTATGAAATTTTTATGAGCACACCTGAATATCTGCATTGCATAACCCCAGAATTTCAAAATTTTCTATTGCATGTTAGGGGTATTTTGGTAATTTTACCAACTTTACAAAAAATTATAGATTTACCCCTTGACCAAAAATTTCTTTATTTTTATTTTTGGATATGCCCCTAACATCTCCTGCAATCTTGGTTGCCAGAATCATCATAAGCTAAATGGATATGGGTCAGATCAAGTGCATTAGGTGCATCGCATTGGCAGTAGATAATTTCACTCTAGAAAAATTATCATAGGAAGAGGTTAAAATTCATCAATACAAACTGCCCAGTGGGGGAGAGTAAATTCAGTGAATTGTGAGACCAATTTCAACTCCATTCCACTGCTACTTTTTGTGTTCTAAGTTTTGGAATTTGGCATCTTCCAACTCCTCAAATGTGAACATTCCTAAGCTAAAAATGGTGTGGTTTTTTCTTTGTAGTCCGAATAGCCAAAATATTTGATCTATGTACTACATATTTTCTCACCTAGACAAGTCTTCCTAGCAAAGAAGGGACATTCACCAACCGAAAGATTATCTATTGAAGGTACATTTTGAACCGATCCCTGCTGGCCACCTCAACTTTGCATGTCTTCTAGTTCAAAGTTCAAAGTTCAGCAAACTTGGGTACAGACAAAAAAAGCACGACCCAAAAAGTGGATCCCACACAGTTACCGATATAGGGCGAATGAGAAATGAGAAATCTGACTAAACATCGCTAGCCAACAGATGCAGAGGTCTATTTCCATTTCTCCTAGCAAAGCTAAACAAGATCTTATCGAAACACCTAGACAAGAGCTTACAATCTTGAATAATACATTTAACACCCCATGGCTCATTTTCAGTACCATCCTTTAACGAGGAGATGACTTGCAGCGAGTGCAAGTCACCTTCAAGCAGAATATTTTTTAAGCCCCATTGCCTGGGCAGCTATAAAACCAAGCCAAACACTTGGCTCTTGGCTATTAAGACAGACAAAAAAATGTCACTCTCAGCTCTAACAAAAAGGATATCGCGTCTTCAATTTCTTAAGATCACACCATGGCATGCTTTGCCTGAATCTTTGGAAATGAACCCATCAAAATAGATCTTTATTTATTCACTGCAAGGGGGAGACCAGCTACAAAGAACAGTGGGATCATTATTCTCTATTAGCGGGGACTTTACGGCCTCCATCTCTTGGAGCAGACTGTACGAGGAAGACAGAACTCTATATAAGCAAAAGGAATCATTCTCCAATATTGCAGAATATCTATTCTTCCAAAATTCCAAGTAATTATCGTAATGTATTCAAGAAACTTCATTTATCTTTCTGATCTAAGCATTCCATAACAATCAATTTTTTAATCCATTCTATGAAGGAAAATCATCATTCCCAGTTCTGAAAGACACAGATGAAAGAAACCAAACCTGAGTCACATAGTGGGCATTTGAGAGAGTGCATTGTAGATCACTTCAGTCTCACAAAAAGGGCAATAAGGATTAACATTGAGTTTTCATTTTTGTAATTCCTCTTTAACAGGAAGAGAGTCCTTTACAAGCATGCTAGAAAAAGTGTTTGATCTTCGATGGAATGGTTATCCCCCACACTTCATTCCATGGACACAAGTAAACTTGGGATTAATTTGCTAAGGGAAGCTGAGAAATCACCTTTCCTGTGAAAATGCCATATCAATTGGTCTGTGAGGGGGATAGACGAGAAGGATTGTGCTTGTGGACTCTATCTCAACTAGGGAAAATCTTTAATCGTACGCTGCACCACTCTTCTCCAGCTCCAAGACAGTTACCATTAGCATTTGGAATGACCATGCCTGTACTCCCTCTACTTGAATCACAAATGAATCCCAGGGGAGGTGTGGTTTCCTCTGGATAATATAAATCTCCTGGTTTGTTGGTCTCCTTCCAGGTCGTCTCCTGATGGTGAGGAAGCTTGGCCTATAATTTCCCAATAAAACCTTAATCTGCACAGAATAAGAGAGAAAGGCAGAGAGTTACAAAGTTGTCTGTTGTTAGCTGCAAAAACCAAAAATCAGCTTTCAAGATACATGTATGGATCCAACTTTTCATCCATAAAAACAAGAGCAGAAATTCTTATGTTTATGTACAGGTCTCTCTGAGAACATGCACTGAAAGTATATCTGGAACAGACCAGCTAGAAAAAGATCGAGTGGGAGATGCAAACTTTTATGAATATGTTGAATGCTAAGCTTGTTGGTGCAGCGGAAACAGCCCTGATATTCCACATGATGAGATATGGGCTTAAACCACTCATGATCTATGCAATAAAAAGCGAAAGCAGAAAAGAAATCAACAAGATCACAAAAGACAATGATTTTTACGTGCTTTGGCCAAGATGTTAACATCCATGGGGAGATCCATTCTTCTTTATATGAGAAAAGTAAAAGATGTAAAAAGCTCTCTTGCCCAAACTCACCCTAGAACCCAAACCTTTAATCCTATTACACCATTCTCCTTAATTTCTCTCAACCCTGTGAAAAACCTTTCTCATCACCTTCTCTCAGAGAATAACCATGTT
This sequence comes from Platanus orientalis, assembly GCA_025762735.1. Lineage (NCBI taxonomy): Eukaryota > Viridiplantae > Streptophyta > Magnoliopsida > Proteales > Platanaceae > Platanus > Platanus orientalis. The sequence goes on from JAOXJP010025104.1 coordinate 13,904, forward strand.
TTTCCACCTTGAAGAAACAGGCTTAGATTATGTGCAAATGAATCTCGTGAGAATTGTGAAAACGGCACCAGAGGGGCTGACGCATCAATACAGAAAAGTGATTTACACTTTTTGGGGGGCACTTATCACTTTTCGGAGCTGTGTCCACACCCTGATGCAGTTTTCACAGTTCTCATGAAACTCGTTTTCACCTAATTTTTTTTCCCAAAGAAACCCTTCAAAAAGAAAACTCTAGAAGAGAAAAATCCATCCCCCAATATACATAGACTTTTTAGCCTTGTGGGGCTCATGGAAAGATTACCCATATGCTTCTACTTCTCCTAGTTGGAGATGGAAACCAACTCATGTGGGAACTTTCCTTTTGACTGGAAGCTTACCAAAAACCCAGCACAGTGAGATCATTTAAGATTGGTGCTCTATCGCAAACTTGCATTTTGACCAAGCTTGACTACCGAAGGAAATCTTATTACAAAATTAACAAAATACTAGGACATATAGAAAATCCTTTCCTCTACTTCTTAGACAGATTTAGCAATTCTCACCTACCAGGCTGCTTGAACAGCTTTCTGTAAGTTACCTAACAGAGCAAGGTTCCATCAACAATGTTCTTCCATATGTCTATTGGACCCATAATTTCTTCTTCTGCATTGGAACAAATGAAGAAATACTATTACTAATCTTCATCATTTGCATCAGACAAGGGATAAACAGATTTCTTCAAGAAAAATGGGATAAAAATTCAAAACCCATCATGATCGTTGAGAAGTGAGATAAAGCATATGAGAGAGAAAAGAAGAAGAAGAAGAAGAAAATAAACCGTGCCCCAGAAAGACTGTATAAGCTTATGGAATTAGCTGTTATATGCTGGATCATCTCACATATTCCCATGCAAAGCAAAAGTAGGTATTCCATTTCATATCTCAAACTAATTTGTTTCATACAGACAATGAAACATCAAAATAACAGTTATACAAGAACAAAATACTCCATTATACAAAGGACACGTGTTCTCCCTCTAATTGCTGCTAAACAAACTTTTCAACTTCCCTCTTTCCAGCCGCTCAAGCAACTTCTTGGCACCTGGAATGTCCATTTCAGATAGCTTCTTGAGATAGCCAATAGCACCATACGAGATCATCATCTTCTTGCATTTCTTGCTTGAGGAGAGAGATCCAAGACAGGAAACAGCATACTTTTTTGCAGTGTTCTGAGGACTTGGGTCAAGCAACTGGACAAGATTCGGCACACTCTTCCCATTCCTTTTAACTTCTCTGCAGTTCCGTGAAATTGTCACCAAGCTCGAAATTGCTTGGGCAGCATACTCCCTTGCACTATTTGTTTTAGCCTCAAGCAACTTGACCAGCAGAGGAATACATCCAACTTCACCAACCAACCTCTTCATCTCAGTTGAGCTGCAAACCTTGCAAATTGCAGATGTAGCTGCTTGCTTTGTAGCCAGGGATCCAGCTTTAAGCACATGAACCAGTCGGGGAAGGAAACCAAGAGAAACAAGAACTTCGGTGGGAACCAAACCGACTAGATTTAGCAGTGCACCCACTGCCGATTCTTGGGGCAACGGACCATCAAGGTAAACCAACAGGCTCCCAACTCCACCTTCTGAGATAACAGACCTTCTAAGATTGTCATTGCTGGCAGTAAGATTCTGCAAGCACTCAGCAGCATACTCTTTAGAACCCAACAATATCCCACAATCAAGGAGATTGATCATGACTTTGATGATCCCTTCTTCAGCTAGGTTCTGCCTCACCTCAGGCACAGCTGACAAATTCTTCAAAGTACCAGCAGCTGCAGCCTGCAAAACGGACTCCCCTGTCTGACAGATTTCAATAACCGGACTGACCCCACCATGCCCAACAATTGAACAGGCAGTTTCTGCTGACATTGACAACCTCTGGAGTGAAATTGTAGCCTTTTCCTTCCCTATTGTGCTCCCAGATTCAACCAACCTGATCAATGGTGGAATTACACCTTCAGAAACAAGCAAATTCTCGCAACTCCCCGACTCTGCAAGTGAGCAAATGATTGTGACCGTCTTCTCCCGAATTCTAGGCGATGTTGCAGTGAGCAACTGGATTAACGCTGAGATATTGCTCCTACCTAACACAGCCAACACATGCTTCTCATCCTCTTTCATGACTTCAACAAGACTGTCCAGCACCTGGTGCTTCGCCTCCAAATGCCCAATCTGAAGCCGGGCCAGCAATTCCCGTATATTCCAATGAGTGGTAGCCTCTAGTTCTGCTGAAGAATGTGCCAAGACCAAAGGTAAAGTGGCCTCACCAAGCATTCCAGTCTTGATAAGAAGCCCACAATCCCGTAGATTCAAATCCAACTTTGCGGACAAAGCATCAAGGTCACTCTGCATCTGAAGCTTTCCTCCGTATTTCTCTCCCTCACAGAGCTCCGCCATTTCAATCACCTCCCCCAGTGTCTTGGACACAGCCTGCAATTGCTCTTTACATAGAGCATTCTTTGAGAAGCAAGGGTGACTTGCCAAGTCTGATAAACAAGATGGCATCTGATTCAGCTTAGAAACTATCATCCTCCACCGACCAGGGAACCCCTTGGCTAACCTTGCTTTCTCGAGTGCCGTAGGCACAAGTTCTTGGACACGCAACAACCAGTCATCAGCTGAATGGGTATCAACCAAAACCTCTTCTCCATCCTCCACCATGATTTCTATCGTGGTATCAACCTATAGATTACCAGAGCTGAAAAATATTAAACTCAGAGAAACCAAGCCTTGAAGAAGCTGATCTAGATGATAAAAAGAAAGTAATTTTTCATAAAAAATGAAAAAATAAATAAATAAAGGAATGTGATTGTATATTGCAATAATGAGGAGGAGCAGTTACAATCATCAGAAATAATAAATTCTAAAACTGGAAAAAGAGCCAAGGGCCCAAGATCTAGAGTTTCAAGAATCTTGCAAACCACATGGCTCGTTTGCTCAAAACAAGGCCAAAGCAACAAAATTGAGGTACCTAATGAAGACCCACCAGTCCTATCTAAAAAGAATTGAGGGTCAATGAATGAATATGGGAAAGAACAATTGAACAAATTATATAACCATGACGGTTCTCAACTACTCTGCAAAAGCCCACGGCCAGTCGATACTTTTGGTGAAAATGACAAAATACCCTTTTTGCGAAACCAAATTCTAAGTTCAGTAT
>JAOXJP010025115.1:0-17097 GCA_025762735.1 Platanus orientalis
CATTTATTTTATTTAAGTAATTTTCGTAGTTTATAGTAGAGTGCACATGTATGTAGAATACTGAAATAACAATACCACACATAACAATCCATAAAATTACACTGTCATAATCTTGTAAAAAATCACTAGAGTGGACTAATGAATGATTTAATCGCAGTATATAAACATCACAACCCTCCTCTAGGGCAAGAACAATTCCAATCATAGAATCTCATCCCACACTAGTTCTGTCAAGCATATGAAGTTGTGCTTTCCATAAATCATTTGTATGATCCCAATGATTCTTTAAATTATTGTCATTCATTTCTATATCCCGTGGACTTGTGAAACTCTTCCACAATTAAATTATTGTTCAAACCTATTTTATATCTATTGCCAAGTAATAAGTGTTGATGAAATAACTCAACAAAAACCTTATACAATTGAGGTGCCCATTTTGCCCTATACTGGTTTGGTCTCTTTTTAGGCTGCCTTTTTTCTTAGTCACACATTTCCCACTCCTTACTTGTTGAATTGGTAGGGTTGCACCATGAAATGGTTGGGATACACCATGAGATGATTGGTTTGATCCTTGCCATGGTTAGGATGATATCTGAAATTCCATATATGTTAATCACAAATAAAATTAGATGCTTGGAATACAATCAACCTCATAAATCAATTTTTGTTTATAGAAAAACAAAAAAAAAAAAAAAGCTCATGAAAAATGGTAAACATTCACAAAAAGAAAATCAACATAAAACATAGATAAGAGCTTTTCAAGATAAGTGCAAGCATAAAAATAACTAGGCATAAGATGGAAATTGTCAAACAGCAAACTGAATGTCCATGCAGAAAACATAGATGACTACATGAGCAACAAATTTTCTGTGACCAACATTGGCGTTAAAATAAATACTATAGATATTTATTTTGAATTGAGAAGGTGACTCCCATTTTCAGATCAAAACGATTGCCAAAAAAATGCAAATATTTTATTTTTGAGTGTATCATTTTTCTCATGTTTAAAGAATAGCAAATCTAACGATCTACATGGTGGCTAAGTTTGGTGTGAATCAATATAAGTCTTTCACTTGGTCCTCTAACCTTCCACGATGGTTATAGAATGATGTTTCTCCTTTTTCTTTGGGTTCTTCTGCTTAATTGATGCTTCTTTTACCTTCTACCTTTGTCAAGATAAACAAATAAACAAATAAAATAATTTTATTTGAAAGCATTCAAAATACCAAAACTCTTAAAAGTAGTAAAACATGGGCAACCTAAATAAAATGTCAAGGCTATGTTTGGATTTTTATAATAAAAATTATCTAAATTCTCTTTACTAACAAAAAAAAAAAAAAAAAAGAAAAGAAAAGAAAATAAAGAACACAATGTCTAAATTTGGGAAAAATATTGGATCACTTTTGCTATGTGACATATCTGGGCCAGGCCGGGCCGTAATCCATGGGCCTGGGCTCTCTTTAAACCATGGTAAAGAGTATTCACATCTAAAACGTGTGTTTAATGCAATAAGCACCTACCAACACAAGATTTTCAATGACATGACATGGTGAGGCCCACCGTACACACAAAAGGTCAATGAGAATTTCCTTTATCTTGATAATGAATTTTCAACCATTGGATCAACATATTTTTTATATAGCCATTTCAAGGGCCCCATTCCTATTATCTTTCCTCTCGTAGATCTATTAGGTGCGACCCGTTTAAATTGTCGGATTCTCATTTCTGACTCGTATCTCCCCCTTGATGTCTCCATCCACTAGGGATCTATAACGTGTGAGAGGTATATATAGCCCTGTATACCGCCCCTCTCCCTCGTTCTTTCTCACACTCTCAGAAGTCTCTCGATCGGTGAAAAGCTCTAGGGTTTTCTTTCTAGGGTTTTTGGCATTTCAATCGATCGATCATCTCTTCCAAATCTGTCGAGATGAAGCTCACTGTAAAGACATTGAAAGGTAGTCACTTTGAAATCCGGGTTCAGTCCGGCGATACGGTGAGTCTTCCTCCTCGTTATCTTCGTAATTGCTTACTGCTTTGCCTGCTAAATTTCGTTTTTTGGTGGAATTTTGAGGTTTATGATCAATGCTTATGAACTGTACAACAATTTATTGAGCGAATTTTTCTTTAGAAGCTGCGGTTTGTTTGTAATTTTAGTGTTTATTTGGGAAAAATGATGCTAGTGTAAGAGAAAGTTGGGTCTTTGGGTATTGTGAGTGTGTAAATAGATATGTCTTGATTAACTTGAGTTTGTAGTGTTTAGTAAACTTAATAATCTGAAACGGTTTTAGGAAAGGATTCCTTGGTTGAATTAGTTGTTTGATCTAACGTTAATGGCAAAGAATAGAGAGTAAATATATAGTGTTCCCAACTATTTAAAATTAGTTGAGTGCGGTTTTTGAGTATTAATTTGGAAAAGAGAAGAAATAAGCCAATCTTAATCAGAGTATTTGTTCCAATGTATGAATGTATTAGGAATTTAGTTTTATATGTTCATTTGGTAGACCGAGCCCTTTGAGTCTCACAAGTGCCAACGCTGCCATATGTTTTTCCCCCTAATCTTTACTTGGTAATGCAGTTCATCAGCGATCAACTGTGAGAATCATGCCTCAGCATCTTGGACATGCTGAGTATCATGATTTTTTTAATCATAAAAAAAGAGAATCATGCCTCAGCATCTTGGACATTTCTGTGAACTTATGACTTGACCCTGTTGAATGATGCTGGTCAAGTGGTTGTCACCTTGGGAGTTAGGATTGGAGATCCTTTGTCATCAATCATAATATGTGTTATCCCCTTGGGATTGGATAACCTTTGTCATAACATATTCTTTCACCTTCGGATTGGAGAGCTTTTGTCATATACAAATATATATAAGTGATATAGGAATCGTCCACCTGGTGGTTTGGTTGGCAGTCCAAAAGGCCTTCAGGTGTTAATCATGGCCCCCCTACTTATAGGTAAATTTTAGCCCCAAAGTACTTCACCACAACGACATGGAAAATAAAACCCAGTTTGGATATTTTTAATTAAAACTTTAAAACTTCAGTGGCTATTATTACGAGGAAAAAGTCCAACAAATCTGGGCCATATCGGTGTTGTGGATAGAGGAATTTGACATTTGAAATTTACTCATGCTAAATTTCAGCCCCAAAACACTTCAGCATGTGGAAGAATAAAGCCCACTTTTCTAGGTAAATTTTATAATAAATTTATATTTTTTAAGAAAAAAGTCCAATAAATGGTGGTCATACAGGTGATGTGGACAATGGAATTGGACATTTGGCCAATATGGAATGTCTTCCCATATGAGTTGAATTGGACATCTGGCCAATATAGAATGTCTTCCCATATGATGGATGGACTGTATTGACCACATCATCTCTCCATGTGTCAAATAGGATAGCTCACCTGATAAAGCGTGCAGATATATGGTATATGTATGTATGCATATATACATATATAACTGGAAAATGACCTTGGGAATTTTAGGAGGTGAGGCTCGTTCAAAGGAAGGAGTCGAAGATGAGGATAAATATGGGCTTATCTTGTGTTTTGGCTTTGCACAAATTTTATTTGTTTTGTTTTTGTTTTTTTGTTTTTGGTTGCATTTGTTCGAACAACTGTCATATTACAAGGAGTATGACCTTAAAGGGGTCAAAGCAGCTGTATCCGGAGGTGTGATTCTATCACTAAGTTCAAGCATATATTTGTTTTTCATTCAATTCTATAGAGAAAATAAAAAGAGGAAGTAAAATAGTTAAATTTGGAGGTGCACCAGAGCTTATATGGCTTCCTATCACCTCATGCACAAGGTGCACACCTTTCTCTAGCGAGGTGTAATTGAAAATTAATGCTATAATGATTATAAACATAACAAAATCAAGGAATGTGGAGATGTTTGGTCATCTCCGAGGACTACCCTGGGTGGTTCCTGGAAAACACAGAAAAAGCGCGAAAAGTGGATTATCAACTGAAGAAAATAAAATTTGTTTTTGGGTGAGGAGCTTCCTAGATAAGGTGCATAGGGAGGAAAAGAAGTCAAATGTGTAGACTCTGAAACACTGGGAATGGCCACTAGAGGAGGCAGTGGCAAAAAACATTAAAGGAAAGTGAATAGTTATTGTAGATTGAGTGGAGCCGGATGGTAGAATGCATCAGCCCGATCATTCAGGATTGAAGGAGCAGTTCTGAGTCTAGAAACATTGAGTAGTTTGGGCCTTGGGGGAAATGTGTTTGGAAGGTATCAAGAGAGATAAGAGTCAAAAGAATGCTGAACAACCTCTTCATGTCCATGTTCCCTTCAACAAAGGAAGCTGAACGAGTCCTCTGAGAAGGGAAAAGTGTATGTGGAGGGTGTCGATTTTATATGGATGTATGGCGCCCAAGGATAGGTTGTAGAAGCTTTACACTAGGTGGAGGTGGGATTGTGGGTTAGTATTTTTGGAATCTTGGCTCATTTATGGAGTATACCCATGCTAAAGGCAATCGGAGAGGAATGTGGGGGTCTCCTTTCAGCGGAGCACTTAGAAAATCATTCAATTGAGTGGGCTAGGATATTGGTCAAAGCTTCAGGTGAAATCCTTGCAGAATTGTGGCTCTGCGATGGCTTGAGAATAAGGTAGCTGTTTGGAGAGAGGAGTCGCCAATTATCATGGTATCATTGCTGATATAAGGAGTTTGAGAGATCAAAAAAGGATTTTCAAAGTTTGGCAGGGACAATGAAGCAAATCAGATAGGCTAGGTGAACTGGGATGCCAATGGAAGGGGGAATAAATGAAATATCCATGTGCAAATGAAAAGTGAAGTGTGTTACGAATTTTTTGTGGAATGATTCGATGGAATAGTAAGTACCATCTGGTTGAGGAAGTTGGTTTGTCATCCAATCCAGGAAGGGGGTTTGGGGATTAGGAAACATAATAAAAAGACGCTTTTGGGAAAATGGTTGTGGAGATTTGGTGAAGATAGGGTGAGCTTGTGGAGGAGTTTGGTCATAGCTAGATATGGCCTTCTTTCGGAGTGGAATCCTATAGAACTGTAGGAAGGTTTTGGTACCGGAATTTAGAAATCGATTCTCAAAGGCAATATTAATTTTTGGAATTTTATCTGGTTTAAGCTTGGATCTAGGGATGTCATTCGATTTTGGGAGGATTTATTGTGTGGGGATATTCCTCTTAAGCAGGAGTTCAAAACTATCTATAATTTGGCTTTGAATAAATCTAGGACTATCGTGGCAAATTTTGATTATTTGGGTGGGGGAGGTTGGACTCCTAGGTTGAGAATGAATTTGAATGATTGGTAGTTTGAAGAGTTGGGGAGAGGTTACTTAAAAGGCTTAATGGAGTCAGATTGGTCTTGAGTGAGAGTGATAGTTGGATGTGGAGTCTAAACAAGAAGGATATTTTTACTACTTGGTTTTGAAAATTTTACCTCTGGGTTGTTCTCCCACAAGAGCATTTGGAGGTTCTAAGGCCATATTTTTTTATTGTGGACGACTTATTTGGATAAAATTCTTACCTTGTATCATTTATAAAGTAGAGGTTGGAAATTGGTTAATAGGTGGGTGGCGTGCATGAGCGAGGAGACAGTGAATAATCTCTTCATCCATTGTCTAATGGTTTGTCAAGTTTGGCATTTCTTCCTCCATCTCAATGTTTTGTGGCCTTTTCCTTATTCTGTTAGTGATTGTCTTGGGTTGGTGGCTTGGTGATCTAGATGGTGTTCCTAAAATCATTTGGCCCTAAGTGCTTGGAGCCATTTATTAGGGTATTTGGGAGGAATTAGAGAAGTTTTGAAGGCAAATTCTTCTCTTTGGATGGTCTGCTCGTGTCTGTGCTTAGACTTTTATTTTCTTGGTTATCTGTTTTTTGGGACTTTGACAAGGGGTTTTGGGAGTCTTTTTTGGGGGCAATATTGTCTAGTCTTTGTTATTGGATTCCGCTTGTTCTTGTTCCTTTCATTCTCTTATAATTAGCTTAGTGATTGTTGTTTGTTTGCTCCCTCTAATTTATAATAAAATTGTTATCATTCAAAAATAAAAAATAAAAAATCCATGTGCAAGGAATAAGTGTTTTTATGTGGAGTTGCTGATAGTGAGCGAGGGCTGTGAAGGGCAGAGGTGGTAAGGATGGTTCCAAAAAAAAAAAAAAAAAAAAACGGGGGCAACTTATTTCAGCCATGATGCTGGGATAAAGATAGTGAAGGACCAAAAAATTAAAAGAGACGTGGAAATCGGTGGGTCAGTTGCACATAAAAGTTGTCGAGGGTGAAATATTTAAAAATCAAATGAGAAACCAATTTGAGTCGTTAAGCATGAAACAATATCAATTAGGACTGAACTGGTAAAAGGAGAAGCTTAGCTGGGGTGGTAATTTCAATCGCCCTCTAAATTGGGATAAACACTGTTGTATGAGGTTGAATGAGGCATGTGATATTGTCTAAAACAAAAGCTTGGTTATGCAGCATGCATTACTTGGTTGGACAAAAGGTACTTGTTGTGGAGGCCTAAATCCAAGTCCAACAAACTCTAGGCATGTAGCATATGGGGGGGGGGTTACATTTATTTTAAGTGTTTTATATGTAATAAGGCCAATAGTGCCATTTTTATTGTTGAGTTTTAGGTAGGGGCATGAATTTGTAATCAGGCTAAAAGCCAACGTCTAAATTGGGATTGTAGTGGGCTGGTTATCTCTACATGTTGTTTGTCCTTTAGTGGGTTGCCATATTCAACAAATGGGCCCCATAAAGAGTGTTTATCAATAGCCTATGTGCCTATAAGTTTTTAGAAGTTTTAAATTTAGAAAGTAAGTTTTTAGAAGTTTTAGAGTTTAGGAAAGTTTGGTTAGCAAGTCTCTTAGATTTTTAGAAGTTTCTATTTTTTTGAGTTTTGTAAGCCTATTTAAAGATAACCACTTCCCCATATATTTCAGTGAAGAATATTTATTGTTTTGTGTTATTTGGGTGCTCCCAAAGTGCTGGCCGTGGGCCTCATATCTCTCCATCCCTTAGGGTGACCCCTATTCTAAGGTTCCTATCATATCTCCTCCTCCTATTCTTCCATTCTCTCTTCTTCCATCTTCTTTTCTCCTCTTCCATCTTCTTCCTTATGCTTATTCACTCTCATCCCTTCCTCTTCTATTCTATGTAACTGTCATAATCACTTGAACCAAAGCAACAATGTACTGGAAGATCAAAGTCCAGAAATCTGATCACACGTGTTGATCCTTACACTCCATACTTCAGCCTAATTGCAAGTATGAGCGAGAAGGTATTATGGTCATTATTTTATCAGATTTTCTCCCTTATTTGATTCTCTAATTGATTGTGAACAGTCTATGGTAACTACCTGGTAATTTTTTGATATATTAAGACTTATATTGAATCTATTTTACTACTTGACAGAATTTTCTGGGTGGTGATATTCTGAAAATCGCCCCTTTCTAAAGTCTCTTTTCTTTCTTTTCCTCTAGGGTTTTGATCCTCTTAGGATCCCCTACAAACCCCTCAATTTCCCCTGTGATTCCCCCTCTTCTAGGCCTTCAATTAACAAAGATTCTCTGCTGTGTTGCTTAAGACTCCATTAAAGTACCTTCAAGTTTTCGGGGGTTTTGAGGTTAACCTAGCTAGACTTACCTAAATTACTTGAAATTTTAACCATAAACTCCTAATGGTCTGCCTTGCTGATTTGGAAAGTTTTGAAAATTTTTGAGGTGGGGGGGGGGGGGGTTATTTTCACAATTTCTCAGAAATCTGCCAAAGATACAATTTTGCCTCTGATCCGAAATTAATAAAATTTATTTCTGGGTTAGTTTTATGTTACTTGCTATTGTTCTTCTTTGTGTTGCACATCACTTGGTTAGTGTAAAATAGATACCATGCGCCTATAAGGTGGGTGCACGATAGCAAGCAATCCATACTTCCATAGAGGCAACAAAAACAGAAAATGTCCTAATCCAAGTAAACAGTGAAATAGGATTTGATCCAATGGCAAGTTGAAATCCATATGTAGTGCTGAAGTAAACAGTGAAATAGGAGTTGATCCAATGGTAAGTCGAAATCCATATGTAGGCTAGAAGGGGTTTTGAAGTTGGTAGTAAAGGAAAAGGGATGATGATAGCACAGGAGGGATCTAACGAGGACGTGGATCAAGGGTTTGGGGAAGACAGAAGGGGAGGCCCCATTTTCTCTATGCCGACATGGGATATCGAAGGGAAAATAAGCTCAGTTGATTGACAAAGGTATGATTTTGACCAGGGATATGAAAGAGTCTTCAAATCACGAGGATGAAGTAGAGATAGGAGGTGAAGAGAAGAAATTGAAATATTCCCAAGGTAAGTCCCTTTTGGAGAGCTTGTGTCGACCAACAGGGTGGGAAGATAGGGCCGGCGTGGGTGAAGGCATCTTAACTCTTAAGGTTTCAGCCTTAGATCTAATGAGTTCTAAGTTTCGTCACGAACAGTAGAAAGGGTAGGAAATGGTAATGAGCTAGTCCGAGGAATTCATTTTAGAGGAAAATCCCATTCCTATGTTGCCACTTGTCAAATCTTTCAATTGGGTTGGAGATTTTCTTCTCAAGTCTTGAGTACAAAGTGGAAGCCTTATTATAGGAGATTGAGTTAAGGAGTGTTAGCCCAAGAAGGATTAAAAATTTGACAGGGTTTATCCAGCAGCAGAAGAAGCAGGGAGCTAAACAATTTGCTGTCAATAATAAATTATGAAAACTTAAAAGGGGAAAAGGAAAGGGGAAGAAAGAAGGAAAGGGAAAGGGAAGGAGAAGAAGGGAGAGAAGCGAAATTGTTGTTTATAATGAAGATTTTTTTTTTTTTTTGATGAATAAGAAAAAAGGAGGAAAAAGAACAAAGAAAGAACTAAAATACAATCACAAGATATAACCAACAGGAAAACTTAAAAGCTGCAAATGAATCGGCACCGATATCCTTTAAAGATGGCAAGCAACGAGGCTCCTTTTTTTGCTAGAGAATTAGTTACTTAGTTTGCCCCCCGTGGAATATGAGATAAAGAGACATCCAATAGCTTAACAAGGTTTTTCCTCTTCTGAATTAAATGGGCATGCTGCCACAAACCCGAAGATAGCCCCAAATCCCAATTCACAATGACCAAGGAATCCCTATACATGAAACACCCACACATCTTGAGCTCTTTAAGCTCCCGCAATTCCATGACAAGAGCAACAATCTTCACCTTTGTGGAGTTACAAATTCTCAATGGACCACAAACCATGGGCACTGTCAACCCATTCCAATCTCTCACAACACACCAAAATAGCTAGCCCAAGATTACCCATAGAGGTTCTATCAAAATTGATCTTAAAATACCTATAGGTGGAGGAGCCCACCTCAACCCATAAACCAAACGAGAAGGAGGGCTAGAGGAAAGACAAGAAGGCCAATCCTTCAAGACATCATTTAAAGAGAAACTCGGGATATCAAACAAATCCAACGACCATGAGACCACCTCATAGAGAATAAACTCCACAACCTCCATAGGTACCTTCTTAACGTTTTAAAAAATCCTTGTATTTTTCTCTTTCCAAATACCCCAACACACCCCATGGAGAATACCATTCCAAAAGATTATACTCCGAGATGGTAGAAAGTTGCTCTCCATTGTTTGATGAGGTCATTTAAATTGCATGGAACGATCCAAGATGGAGAGAATTTAGAGTTAGGAACTTATAGTGAGGCATTATATGATCATTGGATTTACCCTCCTCTCTACAAAGAACACATATATGAGGCGAGAGAGCCATAAGGGGGCATCTTTTTTAAGAACACCCATAGTGTGTATTTGGTTGTGAGTTGGGATCCATAGAACCTGAACACGGGGAGGCATAATAATATTCTAAATTTTTCTATGAGGGAAGGAGTGCACCGAGAAAGGAGGACAATGCAAGGACTTAAAAAAAAATACTTAGAATAGAAAACACCCGAAGACACGAGACCAAATCCTTTTATTAAGAACCTTAAGGGAGATAAGAAGGAAGGGATGGCATCCATTAAGGACTATAGACCCATCAGTTTGATTAGCAACTCTTATAAGATCATATCCAAGGTTCTGGCAGACCGTATTAAAATGGTGTTGGACTCGGTGATTTTGAAGAATCAAAGTGTTTTCGTCAACAACAAGCAAAGTCTAGATGGGGTATTGATTGCCAATGAATGTATCGACTCCATGTTGAAGAAGGGAGACTTTGGAATTTTTTGTAAACTAGACCTATAAAAGGCATATGACAGGGTTAATTGGAAATTTCTCCATGATATTTGGGATAAGGTGGAGAGAATGGATGGACAAGTGTTTTGACACCACGTCTTTTTCTATTCTTCTAAATGGATCTTCTATGGACTATTTTTTTAACTCTCAGGGTCTGAGACAGGGGGACCTCCTCTCTCCATTATTATTCTTGGTTGCGGTGGAAGCCTTTGGGGCTCTTCTTTTAAAAGCATTCCAAAGGGGAATGTTGGAAGGTTTTGAAGTGAGGGAGAATGGTATGCAGGTTTTGCACCTCCAATTTGTGGATAACACCCTTATATTTTGCAAAAATTCAATCAGGTGGCTCAAGTTTCTTAGGTGTGTGATCCGTTGTTTTGAACCGGTTTAGGGCTTGGATGGGTTTCTTTTAGAGTTTTTCTGGGGTTTTAAGGCAGCCAAGTGGTGTAGGATTGATTGGGGTTTGATTTGTGATGAAAGGAATGCAAGGGGGTTGAAAATTGAGTGGCCGGTTGGTGTATGGTGAGGTAGAGAGTGATAAGGAGGGATATGGAGGTGGTTTAATGGTTGTAAAGAATGAAGGAGATGGGTTTGTGGACTGTGGTAGCAAGAATCACAAGAAAAACCAGACAATTTGTAAAGAAGAGAAGAAGAAAATGAAGTAGAAGAAGAGATAAAGAGATAGAGGATAAATACCTTGAGGAAAATCACCAATCCTTCCTAGGAAATCACCAACCTAAGACCAAGTTTTGGCAATAACTTGATGAAGAACACATGCAGCCGTGTGGAGCAAGAGGGAGCAATTTTGCTTCAGAAGATTTGATTTAAAGTAGGGTTGTCAACCATAGGTCCCCCCTCTATTTATTAATTTAAAACCAGGGTTGTAAGCCCTTAATTACAAAAATAGAAGTCCAAAAAGATAAAAGAAAGAGAAGAAAATTCGTTCCCCTTCTTTCTAGTGACCAACCAAGCCACAATAAGCTTATTTGGGCACATGCCCATTACACCCAACATAAAAAAAATCAAATACCAACTATGGGGAGCCCTGATGGGGTTTATGGCCTGAGGTCCGGAATTCAATTCTTTGGGAGCTCGACTGATCTCCATGTCTCGTGGAAGGATATTTGGTATCCCCCGGTTCCTCCGAAAATCCAGTTCTTCATGTTGGTAGCTTTTCTTGGCAAGATCTCCACGATCGATGTGCTTAGAAAAAAATGTCTTATTTTCACTAATTTTTGCAGCCTGTGCAAAGAAGACGGGGATCATATTCTATTGCACTGCCCCTTCTCCTAGGAAGTATGGATTGGGATCCTTAGGGACTTTGGGATTCGCTGGATTCCTCCACGGGATCTGAGATCTCCCCTTGCAGCTTGGTGGGGTAAGCCGCTTTCTTCTTGGGGTGATCGGATTTGGAGGGATTTGGAGGCTTATTCTGATGGCGGGGTGCTGGTCTATTTGGTTGGAGTGAAATGGAAGGGTTTTTGAGGGGCATGCTGAGCCCTCGTTCTAGGTGTATAAAAGAGCCAAAGAGAAGATTTCTTATTGTGCCACTCTTTGTAAAGGGTGTGGGAGCCTAAGGGCCGGGGGGACTTTTGTAGGGATTGGAATGGGGTGATTGGCTGTAACCCCCTTTAGTAGGGGTGGGGTCCGGGGGTTGGGTTGGGCTCTGTTTCCTTCTTTCTCTCCTTCCCTTTCATTGTTTTGATTCTTTTGGGATTTCTTTTCCCTTTTCGTAATACATTTTTTCATTCATAAAAAAACTATGTCCTTAATCTACTAGACATAAAAATATGTCTATGAACAGAAATAAAACACCATAAAAACCATAAAACTAGAACAAAACATAAAAGTAAATGTCTAGCAACAAAACCTCCATGCAAGCACACCCATGTGGTCCTACAAATATGAAAAGTGGACCCCGCATGCCTTTAAAATAGAAAGTAGCTCAAAACTCAAATCAATCCTAGATTGAAGCAGTGCACTCTAAATGCATCCTAGTCCATGTATAAGCTCATAGGGACCCTCCTCCTAGTTGATATACTCTGAGGCTACCACGTGACGCAAAGTCCTCATGGGTGATGTAGTTGAACAAATGTGGCCTTTGCTGCCAAACTGTAGAATCTCTAAGTCATCTCTTTTTGTACTGTTCTGTCTCACATCATAGTGTTTATGGGTTTAGCTTTCATGGGTGATGCCGAGCACCATGTCTAAGTTGGTTCTTGAGTTGAGTGGGAGTGTGGTGGGGAGGCCTCTTATTGGAAGGGTAGAATGGTGTGGCACAACATTTTGTTTGCGGTGTGTTGTGGTTTGTGGTTGGAGCGGAACAAATGGATATTTAAAAGAGGTAGCTTCTAAAGACGACAAGCTAATGAGGATATGGAGTACAAGGTGGGACCCACACATGAGGTTAGTAAGGTCCACAATTGGAGATTATGAAGGTCTACAAGGGGTACATCAAGATGGAAGAAATTTGTTTCGATTTGGACTTGTTGGAGCAACATTATCTTTAGTTTGAATTAGAGTTTTATTAGGATTTAATGTTAGACATTATTTTTTATTTCTTTTGAATCTATTTTAGAGTTCTTATGTTGAATCTTCAAATCAAAGTTTTAATCCCATTTTTTCTCTTTAGACCATATTTTGGAGGGTCAAAACTCATCCGTTTGGGCTGATTTTGGTGTCATTTGAAAAGTTATAGTTACATTTCCTACGAGACTATGAGCTTGAGAATCCGTGTGATTTAACAAGTTGTGGCCAAAATAAGTATCACTTAAAACCGGGATTTAGTTATTTTAGCGAGTTTTATTTATTCAAAAAGTTTAGTTAGAGTGGGAATTGGAGAGATTGACATATAATGCTTATATATATGTTTGTAACCCATAATTTTATGAATGTATGAATGCAACATAAATAAATAAAAAGTTCTCTCTTGGGTTTTCTTCTCCATACGGCTGAAGGCTTCTCTCTCTTCAAACTTTGGTGCCTAGTTTGAGCTTGGTTGGTGATTTCCTCAGAAGGTATCATTCCTATCTTCTTCTTCTCATTTCTTTTCTTTTATTATTATTATTTTTTAATCTTTGGTTGTTCTTTGATTTAAGAATTTGAATCTTGGTGTTTCTTGAACCATAGAGATCTCCCTTCTATTTTTTTTTCTTGATTTTTATTTCAGGGTTTTGTTCCTTCATCAATTTACTTACCATCTATACAAGTTTCTTGAAGTTTCTCTTTGATTTCATATAGTTCTTGATCCATCTAATTTCCTGGTTTCTTCAATTTCAAGATTCGACAATTATATAGCTAGACTTGTCGGAATTACTTGAAATTTGGTACACATATTCCTTATAGAGGTCAGAATGAACCTACAAAATTTTAGATTTTTCTGACGCATGACCAGAGGTATTTTGGTAAATTCAAAATTTTGTCTAGAAATTACAGAATTGCCCTTTTGGGTTATTGTAGTTTATGGCATCCGGTTATTGTAACAAAATATGGTTTTATGGTTAACGGATGGGATTCAAACCTTGGGGGGAGAGCGCTTCTATCTTTCCCTTGGAAGAACATTTCCAGGATTTACTCCAAATTTGTATCCAATATTAGATATGAAGCCAGAAAAGGGGATATGATTAGATTTTGGGAGGATGTATAGTGGGGCAACGGAAAGTTCTGTTAGAGATTTCAATGAATTTATTCAATGTCCAGTAAAAAAGGGCTTCCAATTTCATGCTTCTACTCTTCAGTCCTCACCCAGCTCTAATCTTGTTTAAGATTTAGGTCTTCATCATGGTTTGAGAGATTTCGAAATCGAAGAGGTTTCTACCCTTTCTTGTCTCCTATTTGACATCTTCATTGATCTTTCACTCCAAGATTCCCGTATCAAGTCTTTATCATCAAATGATTGTTTTATTCCCTCCTTTTGAAAACTTCTTATTTTGAAATCCCTTCTTGCTAATGTATGTCATTCCTTTCCTTCCAAGGTAATTTAGAAACCTCATGGTTCTCCTAGATATAAGACCTTATGTTAGGAGGTTGCCAACAAATGTGTGAACACTTGCGATATGCTTTGGCGTAGATGAAAAAGTTGGAGCCTCCTTCCTCATGTTTGTATATTTTGCTTAAAGGATGGTGAGTCGGTGAATCATGTTTTTATTCACTGTCCTTTTGCCCGTGAGATTTGGAATTATTTCATTAACCTTTATTGTATCTTCTTGGCTTTTCCATTGGAGATTGCAGATTTGTTGTGGACTTGGTCATCCGCTCCATTTTCCAAGAGGGGGAAACTTATTTGGAAATGCGCTCGTATTGTCATCATTTGGTCCATATGGGAAGAGCGAAATACAAGAATTTTTTACGATAAGAAAAGATCCACCAAACAAGTGATCGAGTCCATAGTGGTTCGAATTGCACATTGGGCTTTGGAGGAGATAGTATTCCAAGGCATCACAATGGACAATATAGTTAGGGACCTACTATCATCATTATGTCGGCATTGTATGTTCCACTCCGTTTTTCTCTTTGGATCCCTCCATTGACTGAGGAATCAAAGTTAAATTTTGATGGTAGTTCCTTGGAGAATTTGGGCCCTTCTAGTTTTGTTGGTGTTATCTCCGAGTCCACGGAGGCTTGCCTAGTAGCCTATTTAGGGCCTCTAGGCCATGAGAATGCTGTATTTACTGAATTGAAGGCTGCTTTGTTCGGTTTGAGATTAATTCATGATAGAAGATTGAATCTCTTGCGTAGAAGGCAACTCGGCAAGTGTAATACGCTGGTTGAAAAATGGAAAGAATGGTCCCTGGAGGCTATCCCATCTTCTAAGGGAGGCAGCTTTCGTTGTCTCTTCTTTGAATATCTCATTCAGATGGAATCCAAGAAAAGCCAATTCTGTCGCTGACAGCTTGGCCAAAAGGGGGGTGCTTAAGCATACGATCTTCATGGGCCTTCTTGAGGATGAGATGAGTAATTAGCATTTTTAATTTTGTATGGGAGAGTCTCCCTTCTTCTTCTTCTTTCTTTCTTTCCTCTTCTTCTCACTATTATAATCTGTTTTCTAGCCCCCCCTCTTTTTTATAATATATTCTCCGTTATTCGGGGAAAAAAAATCCTTATAAACCCTTCTAATCAAGTTTCTTCTTCTATTTCCATTAAATCTTGATTAGTTAAAGTATGCTTAAAGTTCACTTTTTAGTTCTTGAACTTTATTCTTGCTATCATTCTACATCAACCTTGGTATCATCTCTATTGTGCTGCATCACAAGCTAGCAGAAAAAAACAATTGGCAATGCTTTTCGGTTGGATGGCACACCTTTCTTTGTTCAAGGGGCTGAAATTTCAGGAGTGGACCTTTGATTGGGACTCCTTGATTTTCAGACAGGGTGACCCCCCAGGGGTGGGAACGTGTATTTTTTTTGCAACTTCTTTCTTTTTTCTGATTAATAAAATTTTCTTATTTATAAAAAAAGGTAGTTACAAAATTAAAGAAAAAAAATATCTAGAAAATGAAGCACATATGTTTTTTTATAAAAAAATAAAACTGAGGGGGAGACTTTGGTTGCTAGTCTGAAGGCTGAAAATCTTGTTCCAGTGGATGCCTAGGATAGCTAATGGGAATAAAGGACTGGCTATTCCACTAGCCAAAAGTAGAGCTTTTGAATTGATATGTTTTTATGGGACTTTTATGTCAACTTAACTTTTTAGTTTTATTGTTCTTGTGGAGTTTTTCTCTTTTTTCTCTCTTTTGCTTGGCTTCTTATTTATTTTTAACTTATCAAAGAAGAACAAATAGTGAGTTATGGAATTTTTGGGGAAATTTCACTGGAATGTTTCAAAATAATGAAGATCTGTGGAAATTAGGGAATATTTGAAAATCTTGAATTTGTTCAATTAAAGTTTAGGGGATATAAATGGAAGCATAATTACACGCTTAGAATGTGAAAAATAGAAAGGCATATACATACAACAAGAGAGGATAAGTATAGGCATTGCCAAGAAGATGGTTCATTGTCCACCCAAATGCGCTTTTTTTTCTTCCCTAATGTAGGACTCATAAAATAAAGTGACATAAACATAATAAACCAAAACAAAGTTCTTCCATCATGTTCTCTCTTCCTCATTATCATGTAGATTGCTGGGCTGGCTCGTCTCTATTATAAATGGGGTGGATTTAGTAGTATGGTATTGCAGCCATACATATCTATAGTATTGAGGATTAGTTGTCATGTTATGTAATGGCCACCTCACAAGACAAATCCATACCCCTTTTTGAACGTTCTACATTTAAAGTGCATGAAGAAAAGAGATTTCCTACAATGGGAAGAGTCTCAGACTTTCTGAACTGAGTTGATTTTGTTGAAATTTTTTATAAGCATCTGGGAAAGAGTTTTTGTGAAGAATTGCATCATGCCGATTTATAGATATTTTCAGTCATGTACTATTGATTTTTATGCATCTCCAAAAAAGAAGGGAAATTTTAATGAAATTTTACTTTCGTTGATTTTTATTTCGCTCGTAGGGAAATTTTGAATTATGAGAGGAATGGTAAAACAAGGGAGTTGGAACTTTGTTTTTCTTAGTAGAAGGATAGTAATAGCTGTGTTCTTAGTTATCACAAATAGAGGAAAAGAGAGACATAGAGAGGGAGACTAATAGAGATGTAGAGAAAAATAATGGAAGGTGGGAAATATGAATATTGGCATCACTGTCTGTTTTTCTTAATGTTTATCAGAAAAGAAGAGTAAGGAAGTGGGGAAGAAAGAGAAACCCCGAAAAGGAGTCAACCATGTGTATTTTTTTTAAGTTGGTAAAGTCTGTGGGTGTCATGCCATAGACCTGGGTTCAAAACCCATCTTCACCTACATTAACCACTAACATTTACCTATC
>JAOXJP010025126.1:0-31396 GCA_025762735.1 Platanus orientalis
GAATATCTGCATTGCATAACCTTAAAGTTTCGGAATTTTCTAACACCCGTCAGGGGTATTTTTGTAATTTTACCTTCTGGAATATTACGGATTTGCCCCTTGACTGAAATTTCCATAATTTTATTCTTGAGTTACTCTGTATTAATTTGGAGTTGTTCCACATTTATTTGAAGTTAGTTCCGCTTCACCACAGCTTTTGACCAAGGACGAAACTTGCAGATCCCTTAAAATGAGAGCTCACCCACCAATCCCTTACTAGATCTTTGAATCTAGGAACGTCAAACCACATCATCTCGAAACTAAAGATGTAGGACCCTTAAAACTAATGCTGTGACTAAGGAGCAGAGGTTAGTGGTCAGAATCAGTGTTTAGCAAAGCTAGATGCTTAACCTAATTTAAATGCACCTCCCAGCTAGGAGAAAGCAAAAAACGATCAAATCTTCTCATAGCAGGGTTCACTTGCTTATTAGAACACATGTAGTCAGCACCATGTAGCTCCAAATTGGTCAAATCGAGGTCATTTATGAAAATTCAAAAAACCCATCATTTGTGAATTGAGAGAATGCTCACTCCTTTTCTCAGAAGGGAACCTGACAAAGTTGAAATCATTCCCAGGCAACAGGGGTGGTCCCACCACATCTGCATACCCTTGAGTTCTTCCCACATACGAGCTCAAGAAGACAGGTCTTGAGGACCAGAGACTCTGGAGTTCTTATCACTCCTCAGGCCTTGAGTTCTTATAGAAAAAAGGTCCATAGACTATGGAGAAAACTCACCTGAATGAATCCTCCCTAGAACAACATAGCAGAGAAATTGAAAACTCGTCCACCCTAGTCTCAAAAACCTCCAACACCTCTTTGTCTCAAGCTACTAGAATACCCCCAAATCTGTTTACAGCTTTCTTATGGACTACACCCCAGTTTTGCTTACCCCAAACACATAGCATCTAAACACCCAAACTTTGTCATTTTAGTTTCTGGAAGAACCATCAAATCTAATTTCCCCTGCCCACACAACTCTTTTACGCATGCCTTCCTCCCCTCACCCCCCTTAAGCCCCTAACACTCCAAGAAACTATCTTGAGCTTCATCTAATAGTGTCATTAGAGTGATCCTCCCTACCCTTTCTTCTGCTCTGCATGCTACTACACCTACTTGTTGTTCTTCTCGGAACCATCATAGTTGATGGAGGAAGTGAGTCGCTTAAGTTCTCGTCTTCTTTAGAACCATGCGTCAGGCGTGGAAGAGCAGTTACGTTTTCTAATGTAGAGGCTTCTTTGCCATTCAATCTCCCTAAAAATATCTTCCACCTTGAATTCAATCCCCCGGAAAGGCACACCCATCCGACGGCTAAGCTCCATAACCTTCTTCACAACCCAATCAGAAGCAGGAGCCGGTGGCAGAATAGAGATAGGAATCTCCAACATTGGCTTTAGTAAGCCCTGGTCAGGTTCAAGATTCCACTCCGAAGTAGACCCAACGGGAATCACTTCCCTTTGCACACCTGACACATTTGACAAACATTCGCCCTTTAACACATCAGCCCTGTCAGCTCCTGAACAGCTCTGCCAATTTTGGATAGATTGAAGCCTTTGTAGACTGACAGGGAGCATGGTAAGAAGATGGGATATTTCTGGACCCTTTTTCCCTTCGAGGCCTCCTAGAGTGGGATCGAGATTGACCAGCCCTCCTAAGGCAGTGTTTGGTCCGCCATCTAGTTGGGGATGCCCTTCTGGGTTTGGATGGTGGTCTGACTCAGCGGTTCGGCTGGTGTACCCATGTCAGGTAGCGATTCCGCACGGACGGCCCCTGCTTCAACTCTGACTTTTCAATCATTTAAAAAATTGCAATTCAAAACACCCTTATGGGCTGCGCTGGTGTTGAGGCCATTCAATATGTTAAAGCCAAAGAAGAGTTTAGCTGATTCTTTATAATTCAAGGACATTGGACAAGAGACTTATTCTCATTTACAATGAGGGAATTGGAGCTATAAGCTTGAACTAAAGTTGTGCTTTGTGGGAGCCCAAACTTATGAGTTTTCTTAGGTCTAGTAAGTGTAGAAGGCCAAGACAACATCTGACTGAGGCACCATAAATTTCATAAAATCATAAAATGAGTCCCCTGCTATGATGATATAGTGCTGTTATTTTGGAGATAATTATTCTATGGACGGTGGACGGTGGGGCTGAGAAATTCTTCTACCATGTAGACCATAATTGGTTGAAGTGAGATGTGGGATCATTCTTCTTAGACTCACCTTTCTGAATGTGGAATTTGGTCACTTCGAATTACACTCAGGATGTCTCTAGAGCACTTGGTAAGATTGGGATTGAGAGCAGGATCAGAGGTCTGAGCTAATGACAAGAACAATCTTGGAAAGGAGCTTCCAGCATATTTGGAAAGTTTGGTTTGTCGATATGGGTTTTAGCTAAAGGCTCTTTTCATTAAGTTCTATGATTAGGGGTGGATGGGAAACAGACCTAATCTTTGAATAAAAATTAAAACCAACAGCAAATGTTGGGACGTTATACCTTTAAATTGTTCTTATGGAGTTTAAAGTTTAAGATGATAATAAGTGTAATAATAAGCTAATATGTACATGACTATGTTTGTTAGTGGTTAAATGCCATACTTTGTGAGGGAGGTTTTGAAAAGTTAGGGTTTAAATCTTCCCAACCACTCATCTTGGTGGTGTTATATGCCACTGGTACATGAGTGCACATTTGCATTTGCATGCATGTTTTGCCAGGGATTTATATTGGGCATCACTTAGCCTGTTTGTATGTGGCTGGGGGCATCTCATAATTTGACCAACAGAGACAAAGTCATCTGATCTGATTGGAATGCAGCACTGTTCGATAGACAAGCTGGGCCTAGGAAGTGTGCAAAGTCTAAGCTCTTGGAACATCCCTATTGACATGAATATTGTTCCTCAAATAACTTGCATGCTATTTCTTGGTAATGCTGATTATGAATAATGATTTTGTATGTTCAAAGACCATTTTTTCTGAATCATCTGATTCTCTTCTAGGCTTACTGAGCAATTGGACAATGCTTCTGTCACCAATTGTTGTAATGGAATTAGTTCTGTTATCCTGATCATTACTATCAAAACAGAGAGGGTCAAAGTTTTGATGTTGCATTGGATTGCTTCTTTTGATATGTGTTAGACCTCTCTTAGTAAAAAATTTATTGTTGCAGTTCAGATGTGCATTTTTATTTTAGTCTTTATATTCTTTTTTATTAATTTAGTTTAAATTCTACTACCTTTATTAATAAATGTACTTGTAGGGAAGAACATGAGCTTTTGGAAGCTGTTCAAGCTAGACTTGTGGTTCACCCATTGACTGCTCCTATCCTTGGAAATGACCATAATGAGTTCCGCGGGCGTGAATCACCGGTATGAAACAATTTGATGCAATATCTACTGAGTCCTTTAAAAGCAATCATTTCTGTCATCAACTTTTATTAGCTGAATACATGACAGGAGTACCTGTCATGTCAGTGAGATATATGTCACTAATTTACTGAAATTTCAGATACTTCTTTCCATGCACTACCAAATGGTAGCCAATTATAGAAAAAAAAATATTTTTTATCATGGCCATCTTGATGAAAGAAAGCTGCTAGTTAGGTTTTTGGAATTTCTGGGTAAAATGGTAAAATTATCAAAATACCACTGCCTATAGAAATTTCTTACATTTTACAGGTAGTTAAATATGCCTATAAAGGATATCCACCCAAAATTTCATGTGATTCTGATGAGTAAAAGTATATGAAACATATAAAAGAATAGTCTGCACTATACTTTCCTAACAAAATTTCCTTGAAAGACCTTAGGTTTCTTAAGAGAAATCAGCCAAAGAGGAAGATATCAAGGGGAATCAAGGGGGATAGATAGCCAAGATATAGGTGAGGAAACCCCTTCAAGAAAAGAACAGAACCCCCTAGTTATGAGGGGGGCAATTTTGGACTTACCACAACTTGGAAATATTCAGCTGTGGAGTTGAGCAGATTTGGTTATAGCTTGGTTCTAGCAGCTTGATTTTCTTCAAACTCAATGATGATACAGCTGGTAAAGAATGAAAGGAGATAGGAGAAGAAGAAAGAGAAATAAAGGAGAATGATGAAGAAGGAAGATAGAAGAATAGAGAAGAAATTACAGAGAAGAGGAGAAGAAAGAAAACCCAACAACGATTGGGGGGTAAGGGAGACTAGGTCTACAACCCTAGGGTTTCTAATGTGGCTACAACCAATAGAGGAGAGGGGAACCAATTTTCAATTCCTTAATCTATCACCACCAATACAAAACGTGCAACCCTATATATAGGCTAACAAACTCAAGAAAATAGAAAGGAACCAAATTAGAAAGGCCTAAACTACTAGCTTTCTACCTAAGACTTTTCTAAACCCAAAACTACTAAAGCCATACTTTGCCTAAAACTAAAACTATGAAATATCCACAATAAGAGGGGGTTGTTGACCAGCCTGTTGTAGGGCCCACTTATTGACTTTGCAGCCCATTTAAAGACAAGAAAACTGAGTTGTTGACCGCCCTTAAAAAACCTAAACCATCGTTGGCTTTTCAGACCGACTACAAGCATACCCTTATGACTAAAAACCATAACCCCATGGCACTAAAGGCCTTATTACAAAAGTACCCAAGCCCTAAAGTACCCAAAAAAACCCACACATTACCAACATCTTGAATTTTTCTCTTCGTTTGTGGAGGAACATACAAGTGCCTCTTTTGTTGTCTGCATCATTCTCCCGGGGTGGGGAAAATTCACCATCGAATTTTGAAGTGGCCAAACTCCATCACAGCTTCTAGTAGATGATCTTCCAGAGTCCGCAATGGAGGTGGAAAATGTGGTGGAATAGATTTACCTTCACTTCCGGAATGGTCATCAATGTTCTAATTAGTGAATGATTTGATAAAAATCTTATTTTTTCCAGTTTTGTTGAGAGACTCTCATGAGATCTTGTAGTTTGCGCATATTGTACATTTATGATGAAGATTTTATCATTCAGTTCAAACAAGAAAGATATTTGGATGGTGTTTTTTGCAAAATTGTCCCTTCGGAAGATTCTATAGTGGTGTTGGTGATGCAACATGCATGTAGGTAAGTGAGTGTGTATCATATGAGTTTAAACATAAAATAACATAAATGATGTAGCACAATAACCAAGATTCCTAGTAGCACCAAAACATGTAAATCTAGGTGGGTTAGATATGCAATATTGAGAGTTAGGGTAAACAAAGTAATGACGTAATTATATCTTAATTTTTATGTCTAGAATTACCAACTAAATTAAAGAACTAACAAAATGAAACTTGCTGACCAAAAATCCTGGGGGTTCAAAACACCTTCATGGGATCGTTAAAGTAATGAAATTAATAAGAGAAAGTAAGACACATGTTATGGGGCTGAATCAAAATGAATTATAGGCCTACTGGAGTTTTTCCAAAGGTATAGAGAAGTCCTATGGACTGTTAACAACAAAAATCCAACAATTTAACTATTTGAGAATTTTAGCAAATAGGTAGAATGCGTTAAATTTCAAGTGGTTCAAATGATAGGAATTAATAGACTAAACCATGAGGGTTTGTAAGGGATATTAAAAGGCTAAGTTAGAGAATAATTACCCCACAAAACATGAGCTGTAGGTGTAGGCATATATGTAGTGTGCGTGTGTGAGGATATAATGGTATTTTTGTATTTCATTGTACCCTAGTATATAATAAAGAACAACACTGTATGGGAGAGAATCATACGCTTTCCCTATGTTTTCCTCCACTTCTCTTTTTCTCCTTTTTCTTTTCTTCTCTTTTCCCTTTTTATCTCTCCCAAAATATCTAACTTGGTATCAGAGTGGGTTCACGATTAAAGACTGATTGCGTCGAAAAAAGGCAAAGAAAAACACTGCTGATGTTAGCCGTACGGACACTGACATTAGCAGGTTTGTACGTCAGGTGAAGCAAAAAAGTTGGGGTTTTTTTATCATGGTGATTTATCATGAATTGTTATGATTTTTTCGGGATTTTACAGTGATCGGATCTAAGTTTTTTTGGCCATTTTTTGAAAAAAACAAAAATAGCCAGATTTGAGAAAAGTGTTCGATTTGATCGTCTCGGGGGTTGTTTTAATCGATGATCTCTACTATATGGGTCATTTTTTTTAAGGAAGCTTTTTTAAGTGGTCTCACGTCGTTTGGTGGAGAATTGAAGCGTCAGTGACAAGTTTCGTCTAGGTACCCTACTGCATGACAATTTTTTAGGCTATTTTTCTTCGTTTTTTCTTTAAAAAATTGGATTTAATCTTTCTAATCACCATTTATGGGTTGCTAATCCCTATGTGAGTGTGATTACGGTTGTTGGTGGTCGCGATTTGTTGTTACAGTGATTCGGGGTTGTTTCTGCCTCCCAAGCCTCTTGTTGAAGCTTCCCATACATGTTCCTTGGTGTTTGTGCCATCCTCACCTGTGTGTGTGAGGTTGTGTAGTCATGGAAGTTGTGTTGGAGTGTGATTTTCTCTGTTTGCAGTATCAAGTATGTCAGATACAAGCGATATTACGTTTATGCCTTCTAATGGGCTGGAAGCAGGAACTGACAGTCCAAACACCCTAATTTCCAGAGTACGTTTTGATGATAGTAACTCTCTTCCTTAGTTTCACTCTGCACAGATCTATATTACTGGTAAGGGAAAGCTCGGGTACCTGACTGGTGCGACTAAAGCTCCAGATTGTAGCTTTCCTTCTTTTCTTAAATGGGAGGCGAAAAATGCCATAGTCACATCTTGGTTACTTCATTCCATAAAGTCGGAAATTTCTAACACCTTTATGTACTTACCGACTACCAAGTTATCTAGGACTCCATGATTCAGACTTATTCAAAGAAAGGCAATGAGGCTCGGATGTATGATCTGCAATAGAAGGTGGCCTATTTTCGTCAAGGCGATATATCTCTTTCTTCCTACTATTCTACACTTAAAAGGGATATGGCAAGAAATTAATTATTACAAGAGTTATTGTCCCAAGTGTTTTAAAGATGTTGTTGAGTATCATAAAGAGGTTGAAGATACCCGAGTGTTTAACTTTCTAGCCGGTTTCAATTTTGACTATGATGGTATCCGGATACAGATTCTGGGAAAAGATCCCTTTCCATCCCTTGGTGAAGTGTACTCATATGTACAAGAAGAAGAGGATCGTCGTCATGCTATGTTGAATTCTACAACACTTTCTTCCATAGAAAAATCAACCCTTCTCTCTTCTAATCAACGTGGTGGTCGAGGTGGCTCCCGTGGCCATGGTAGTGGTGGTTAGAACAATTTAAAAGATGGAAGAGACGGTTTTTCAAGGGATGAACGGGATAAATTCAAATATGATCACTATGGACGGTTTGGACATTTAAAGGACACATGTTGGGATCTACATGGTTGTCCCCAGGAGTTTCAGGGTCGATCTCAACGCGGTTCTTTCAATGGAGGACGAGGTGGCTCT
Organism: Platanus orientalis; assembly: GCA_025762735.1. Classification (NCBI taxonomy): domain Eukaryota; kingdom Viridiplantae; phylum Streptophyta; class Magnoliopsida; order Proteales; family Platanaceae; genus Platanus; species Platanus orientalis. The sequence continues at coordinate 7,500 of JAOXJP010025126.1, forward strand.
CGTAATCTTGTTGGGGGCAGATCAAGAGCTAATTCTGTGACTTCTACTCCTTCAGAGATTACACCTGACCTCTTACTGATTCTGCCTCTAGTTCCTTTTCTCGTGATGAAATTGAGGCTCTGTGACGCTTCATGTCGAGTTTGGAAACCTCTACATCTTCACCTCAGACATCTTTTGCTCATTCAAGTACCTCCGCCTTTGTGTTTAGTGTTAGTGCCTCTTCTTATGGTCACTCTTTGGTTATTGATTCAAGGGCCTCTGACCATATGACTGGTATGTCTTCTCTTTTTTCTTCCTACTCTATTTGTTCTAGGAAGGATAAGGTACGCATTGCTGATGGTTCGTATTCGTCTATTGCTGGCAAGGGGAACGTACCTATCACCCCTTCATTACTTTTGTCCTCTGTTCTTCATGTTCCCAAGTTTACTTAAAATTTGTTATCAGTTAGTCATTTGACCAAATCCTTAAATTGTAGTGTGACCTTTTTTCCCTCTCACTATGCCTTTCAAGACTTGAGTTCGAGGAGGATGATTGGTAGGGGACATGAGGACAATGGCCTATACATCTTGGATACCCCTCCAAATTTAGCATTACTTGTTCAACAGATTTTAGTTCCTGCAATAAATGATGACAAGCTTAATTCCCTGTAGCTATCTCAGTGGCATAACCGTCTTAGCCATCCCTCTCTTTTTACTTTAAAAAGGTTGTTTCCACATCTATTTTGTAGTTGTAACTCAGGTTTTCATTGTGCTCCTTGTGAGTATGCTAAGCATTATCGAACATCTTATCCAGTTAGTTTGAATAAAAGTAATTCTCCTTTTGATATAGTTCACTCTGATGTATGGGGACTTGCCCTTACTGTGTATTTGTCTGAGTTTACATATTTTGTGACTTTTGTTGATGATTACTCTTGTGTGACTTGGATTTATCTATTACGATAAAAAAATGATGTTTTCTTTTCCTTTGTATCATTTCACAAGATGGTTGAGACCTAGTTTAGTCAGAAAATTAAAATTCTATGGTTTGATAATGGGGGTAAATATATGTCCCATGCCTTTTCTTTCTTTCTTTCTTGACCAATTGGGAATCCTTCATCAAACAACATGTCCTGGCACACCTAAGCAAAATGGCATTACAAAAAGAAAAAATAGGCATCTACTTGATGTGGCTCGTGCATTGATGTTTACCATGAATGTCCCTAAAACTTTCTGGTCCGATGCAGTTCAGATGGTTGCCTTTCTCAGTAATAGAATGCCGAGCCGTGTGCTTAATTATAAGTCACCAATTGAGGTCTTATTTTCTCCTGCATCTTTGTTTCCTATTCCTCCTAAAGTCTTTAGGTGCGTTTGCTATGTACATGTGGATAAATCCCATCGGTCTAAATTGGATCCTAAAGCTCTTCAATGCATCTTTTTGGGGTATGCTCTTAGCCAGAAATGTTATAAGTGTTATCATCTTACTACTCGGCGATGGTTTGTCCTTATGGGTATTACATTTCATAAAACAATTCCATTTTTTTGTTCTCCTAATTCATCTCAAGAGGAGCTTTCTTTTGTTGAATCTTTGCCTCATCTTCCTGTTCTAGCTTTTATCTTTGATTCAGGTGTTCTCAGTGAGGGGGAGAAGGTTCTTCAAGTTTATTTTAGAAAGAAGAAGTTCGGCACTGCTATGGTTCCTCCAGTTCCCAGCCAAGATGTTTCCTCAGCTTCAGATCCGGATCCAGGTAACTCATCTTCTTTTCCTGACTCTGATCTTCCTATATCCATTCGGAAATGTGTTAGATCGTGTGTTAAATATCCTTTGTCTAACTTTGTGTCTTATCAGTCCCTATCTCCTTCATACCGTTGTTTTGCTTTTGCTTTGTCCTGTGTCTCTGTCCCTCACAATGTTGCAGATGTCTTTTCTCAACCACAGTGGAAAGCTGTTATACAGGACAAAATGGTTGCCCTTGAAAAAAAGGGTACTTGGGATATTGTTGATCTACCTCGGAACAAAATCCCTGTTGGGTGCAAGTGGGTTTATACCATTAAGCTCAAACCTGATGGGTCTGTTGATTGTTATAAGGCTCGGTTGATCGCAAAAGGCTACACCTAGACCTATGGGATTGATTATCAGGAGACCTTTGCCCTAGTTGCTAAACTTAACTCGTGTTCTTCCCTTACTACTAATAAGGGTTGGCCCCTTCACCAGTTCGATGTCAAAAATGTTTTTCTTCATGGTGATCTCGCTGAAGAAGTGTACATGAAGCTTCAGCCTGGTTTTCTACCACGTTCGTAAAAAAAAAAGGTCTGTCGTCTCAAGAAAGCTCTCTACAGCCTTAAACAATCTCCCCTAGCTTGGTTTGAACGTTTCCGCCTTGCTGTTATTCAGTTTTGGTATTTTTAGAGTTAGGCTGATCGTACTTTGTTTCTTAAATGTATTGGTGGGACTCATCTTACTGTTTTGATTGTGTATGTGGATGACATTATTGTCACTGGTAATGATCCTGTGGAGATCTCTCAGTTGAAACTGAGGTTAGCAAGTGAGTTTGAAATTAAAGACCTGGGTCCACTCCAGTATTTTGTGGGCATTGAGGTGGCGGTGTCTACCAAGGGTATCTATATCTTTCAATGGAAATATGCTTTGGATCTTCTTGCTGAAACTGGTATGACTGCCTATAAACCTATTAACACACCGATCGATGTCAATCATCGCTTTACTGTGGATATGGGAGAACGACTTATTGATGTTGGTAGGTATCAACGCTTTACCCAACATTGCTTATGTAGTCAGTGTTGAGTCAGTTTATGCATGCTCCGACTATTGTGCATCTTGATGTTCTGTATGTATTCTTCGTTATTTCAAGCACAATTCTAGTGCGGGTCTTTTATACTCTCGCCGATCTAATTTACACATTGAGGGATACTGATGCAGATTGGGCTGGTTCTCTCACTGATCGCCATTCAACCTCTAGCTATTGCACTTTTGTTGGCGGCAACCTTGTTACTTGGCGCAGCAAGAAACAGTCTGTTGCCCGTTCTAATGTTGAGACTGAGTTTCGGTCAATGCTTCATGGTATTTGTGAGCTTTTATGATTACATCTTTTTCTTTCTGAACTTGGTTTTCCTGTCTCTTCTCCTATGCGCCTCTATTGTGATAATAAGACTACCATTAACATTGCTCATAATCCAATATAGCATCATCGCACCAAATATATTGAGGTTGATTGCCATTTTATTCGAGAGAAACTCCTTAGTGGAATAATTTGTATACCGTTTATTCGGACTGTGGATCAACTTGCGGATATCTTCACCAAAGGTCTTGGTCGTGATGTATTTTTTTCTTTAACTAGCAAGCTGGGTCTCTTTAATGTATTTTGCCCAGCTTGAGGGAGAGTGTAGGCGTATATGTAGTGTGCGTGTGTGAGAGTATAATGATATTTTTGTATCTCATTGTACCCTAGCATATAATAAAGAGCAACACTGTTTGGGAGAGAGAATCATACACTCTCCCTACGTTTTCCTGCACTTCTCTTTTACCCCTTCTTCTTTTCTTCTTCTCTTTCCCTTTTCTATCTCTCCCAAAATATCCAACTGTAGGTACATAGAATATCCAAAAAATAGCCAAAACAGTCCATAAAGTATGCCAACACAATCCACCTAAACTACTCAAATAAGGAAATTAAACAAGCTGAAAATTGAATGATAGCAGCTGATTTCCATAGTGGTTGAAGTCCCTTTGATGTAGCCTAACAAGTCTTCACCAATTATTTATGCCAAATCCACTTGAAGCCATGCAAATCGAAGAAGATCAAAATCTGGCCAGAACTACTAAGTGCCACCCCACCCTAGGAATCTCTTAGAGATCTCCTAGGGTTTTGAAGAAAATAAAGTCCTTCCACCTCTAGGTGTGTCGCCCAGCAATTAAGAACACTCTGGAGTGTTTGAAATTCTCCAAAAACTTCAATCTTCAAGTTGGTAGATCAAATTCCGAAAGCTGAAAAATATTCCAGATTTCAAGTAAAGTGAGAAAACAAAAAATATAAAGAAGAGATAAGAATGAGAAGTTCTTTTAATTCAAAGGGAAGGGGCTGACCTCCACCACCACTGTTCACGTGGAGCTAATCTAAGTCCTTGTCTAAGGTTTCTTCAATGTCTTCACACCTAAGAGAGAGAAAGAGAACTCTCATAAAATTAAAATTGTATTCACTGTATTCAAAGAGGAGGCGTGTGGGTGCTCTTTTAGAGCATCCATGTCGAGGGCTAAACAAAATTGAGTCCATTGGACCATAATACCCATGTTCAGACAATTTTGGTCCAAAGTATCCGTAAAAACATGACTTAGACATAATTACCCTCTATCAAACAAATTTGGACCAAAATACCCTCAAAATTGTACTTCCTAATAAAGAGACATAACATAAAAGTGTAACATGAAATAAATAACTACTAAACATGAAATAAAACCTCTAAACATGAAATCTAAATCTCCCAAGTGTGTAGATTAATGTAGGCTCCTATTCGAACCAAAGGAAGGGCCCGGATCTCCTCCGTCACCTCTAATATGTTTGAAAAGTACCCCTAGACCTGATGTCCTTATCAGTTGGGAAAAAGATGGATTGTTGAAAGGAAAACTACCTTTGATGAGGAGACTCATATATTGTGACTTTGTACCCATGGTACAAATTATCTCCTTCGAGTACAGCCACAAAAAGCCTATTTATATGGGTCAGTCAACTTTGGAAGTGAAAAAGCAAGAAGAGATCATCAAATAGTTGATGATGGGCCGAAGTTATCTCCACCAACTTTACCAACTTTAAATGAAGATACTGTACACCCAGTTTTAGAAGAGTCTACTCCATAGAAGATTCCTTTGAGTTTGACTTTTGTCCCACAATAGGAAACCCTTGAACTGTTTCAAGTTCAGCCCGAGGATAATTAAACAGTAATTTAAGAAGTGGAGAAAGAGAAATTTCAAGATAAATCAAGTCTTGAAATTCAACACCACATCTATGAAGGTCCCTTGTTAAATCATCAAATTCATAGATTTGGTTTGGAGGATTGTGAGTATATTCAGATGAAGTTGAATGAATTATTGAAGCTTGATGGCATGGTTTTGATTGTTTTGTTGTTCTTGCATCATTTCCAAACTTGAGGTCAAGTTTTTTTGGACTAGGGGGGAATGACACGGAACAAGAAAGAGCCCATATTCAATTTGATGAGTTTATGCAGGGGTATTTTGGTAATTTTACCATTTGCTAGGTTATTAAGAAACCTAAACAGTCCCCTTTCTCTACTATTTCTTCTCTTCTTTTCTTGTCTATTATCTCTTAAACCTTATAATATAATTCCCTACTTCTTACCCTACCCTTCTTATAAATTTCAAATGATTTGGGTCTCTACAATTGGTTCTTTATTAATTATTTCTGTCCAAGCTTCTGCACAATTCTTTTTTTTTTTTTTTGATAAGCAAATAAGAGTTTATTAAAAGAAAGGAAAAGAAAAGAGGGAATAAGGGATCCACCTCACAAACAGAGCAAAAGCTACATTAAACCAATGGCCTAGGGCCAATTTCTTACCAATCCACCCCCTACCATCATTATCGAAGTTTTTACATCTTCTAGCCCAGAAAAAGCCATAGAAACTTAGCTGGTTATACACTTGGAAGGATGGCTATATAGAATTCTCGAAGACTCAATTATTTCTTTTTTTCCAAATGGACCACCACACTGCCGCCAGGACCATTCCCCAAATCTGTTGCCTTTAGCATTAAAAACATTCGTCCACCAACTAGATAAGGTACTAGACACATCCTGAACCATTTCCAACTTAAGCCAAAATCATGCATCATTGCAGCCCACACCTCCGCCGTGAAAGGTCAATGAATCAAAATGTGGGTAATAGACTCCCCATTCCCATAACATAATAAACAAATGTAGGGGAGCTTTTCCCCAAGGAAGCTATCCAAAGAAAGAAAAATACCTTTAAAGGAATCATATGATTCCAAATTACTTTCCAAGGAATACCCATATCTGGAGCAGATTCGATAAAATTATAACATGATTTCACATAAAAGATGCCCCTCTTATTAGGTCTCCACACTCTTTGATCTGGTTGATTCAATAGGGTCACCACAGGAGAAAGCCTTTCCATCAAGTTGATTATAGAAGGAAGTTTCCTATAAAAAAATGGCTCTTCTAAGAATTGGACACCACAACACCCTATCGGATGAGTCCTCCATATAATCAGTCACCTTTGCCAAATTATTTGTAGCCAATTGGAAGATATCCAGGAAAACCAACTTCTAAGGACTATCCCCACACCAAACATCCTCCCATGAAAGAACACTCTCCCCTGAACCCACCTCATAAGCAACTCCCTTCTTTTACATATCTAAGTACCCATATCAGCAGAATATGCGGCCTTAGGCTGCTTTACATCATATTTGGTATTGAACCTTTTAATATCCTACATCATATCTTCACTGTATTTCTCTATTTAATTTTCAGATCTTGATGAAGAATTATGCCTTTTCGCTTGATGATGATAATTTGGTTTATTGGGTTAGCACCAAGATGTACTGTTTCCCTTAATGGTAATTCAATACTTTCATCTTTAAAGCAAGGTTCAAAATCTCGTTAGTGCAACTCGTATCGCAGCCTCGAGAGACTGAGACATCTTGCGTCTCGTAACTTATTTCGGAGAGACGGCATCTGAAATCGAGAGACGGTGAGAAACAGAAGAAAAACTAAACAAATGAAGGAATTTTGATTTAAAACTTTAGGATTTGATTGAATAATCACTAATTCATACTTAGGAATCATTAAATATAGGAAACAACCATCTATGATTGTTGAGAGAATCGTCACCTTTATGACATATGTTGTCGCCTATGGAATTTATAGAAACACTATATAAGCCTTGAAATTTTTGAATGAAACTTTAGGAAATATTATAATAAACATCATTAAACACTTATAAACTATTATACTTCATTACACACTTAGGTATCAATAGTTGGGAATCGATGCCCTCGTAACACTTTTTATTGCGCATGTGCAAAATTTTAAGTGTTAGAGGTTGATAAATAAATAAATAACACTACACATTGCAAAATATAGCTAAATAGGACATACAATTCAAAATGTTCTACTAGTAGGTGACAGGCGCTTGCGTCAAAGCTTGCGACTAACAGGTTGAACTCTCTAAACTTGGGGTTCGGGGGGCGGGCCCCCCAATGGGAGTTTTTGCCAATTTTCCATTGATTTTAGGTGGATCTCTAGAAATTGATGTTTATTTTGGTTATTTCTTTTAGAAATTTGGGTTTCGGGTTCGATCCGGCTCAAATTTAACTTCCCAAACGAAATGGACTCAAGTGGTGTCTTAGATTTAGCTTATAGAAGCTAAATTTAGCAAGAATCTTCAAAAAAATGGGGGTTTTGGTTTTTTTTTTATCTGTGTAATATGGGTGTTCTTCCGCTACGAGATGCGAGACAGCCGGTCTCGCGTCTCTCTCTTCATTTTTAAGGCAAAAATGGTCCAAAAAGTCTCATGTATCGCGAGACACGTGCGAGACGTCTCGCGAGACATAGGACTTCCCCTGCTATTTTGTAGTACATGCCCTTATCGTCTCGCCCACCTGTGATACTAAGACATCTCGCCCGAGACGGCTGTCTTGTGCAAGATTTTGAACCATGCTTCAAAGTACCTTTTTTTTCTATTGGTAAGAAACAAATGATCCATTGGTGCTAGGTGCTACAAGTATAATTCTCACCTCATGGTTAAGAACTTATTGACCTCTTGAGTCTAGGCATGATTCAGATCTTCAAGTTGAAAAATGTTGACATTTCTAATGTTTTGGAGGACAGACTTATTGAAAGAAGAATGATAGAAAATCACTGAAGTAAAGAACAATACTAAGTATATTGACATATAAATAATGATATTTGCTATTGTCTCGTTGGCTCTTAGTAGGCTTGTGGTGAAGGCAAAAAGGGATGGGCTGTTAGAGGGATGTCTAGTAAGTTCAAATGGTCAATCAATTTGTTTCTCCAGTTTGCAGATGGTTCCTTGTTCTTCGTTAAAAATTCAGAGAAACAAATTCAGAATTTAAGGTTTATTCTTCTACTGTTTGAAGTGACTCTAGGGTTAAAGGTCAACTTGCATAAGGATAAAATGATAGGGGTGGGAGAAGTGACAAACCTAAGTGGGGTGGCTGCCATCTTTGGGTGTCAAATAGATTTGTTACTAGTTAAATATGTGGTGCTGCCATTGGGTGCTAATTACAAAGCTAGATTTGTTTGGGATTTGGTGATCATTGGCGTCTTGGAAAAGCAAGTATTTGTGTAAGAGCCCTCAAGATTTGGTGTGCCCCCTTAAAGTGCTCCTAACTCATCCCCCCTGCATGCTGGGGGTACACATCACGTCAAAAAGTGATTTACACCCATCCCCAAAAAGTGTAAATCACTTTTCGACCTGATGTGCCCCCCCCCCCCAGCGCATGCAGGGGGGGACATTAGGGGCACTTTAAGGGGGTGCAACAAATCCCAGCTGGTGTAAGAGGGGAAAACTTATTGATGCAGGAGCATCCATGAGAAATTAGATGATATTGGATGATCAAGTGGGGTTCATTTAGAGTTATGTTTTTAGGTTATAACGCTTTTTTTATTTACTTGGAATTGTAATCCATAACATTCTTGTAGCCCTAATTTTTCATAATCAAAACTTGCCTGTTTATTTATGTTTTGTATCATTAGAAATGTTATTCAATCACCTTTCGAAACTTGCCTGTTTGGCTATTTTTGGTATCATTAAAAAGGTAATTCAATTACCTTTCAAACAGGACCAATATTGCACAAATCCAAGGTGATTTGGGAGAGTTATGTTCAGATTTCTAAAGGGGTATCAATATGTGACAGGAATACTGTTTTTTTAGTAGGTTCTTTTATTTTAGGTCTTGGCAAATAAAAGGGGTTGTTACATTTGTCCATTGTTAGGGCAAGTTGTCTTTCTAGTTTTATTAGGGTTAGATGTTTTAGTAACTAGAGAATATTAGTTTCTGTTTTTGAGAATCTTCTGTATGTTGTATAAAAGTGTCCATACCCTAATGAATTGAATAGAAAATGGAGTTTTCTTTACTTGAATTTTAGACCAAAATAAGGCTCTCTAGGGTTGAGGCTGGGCCTCCCTACTTCCACTGTGTGCAGGCTGTAGCAAGTCTGGGACTGCTACTAGCTGAGTCTCCCTCTCCTATATTTTTCTACTGGTTTTCATCGACAAGTCCATTCAACTTTCAAGTGCTACAATTACAATAGATAAGTTCTTATCTTTAGATCTTTTTGTGGAGATTTTTATTGATGTTTTTGGAGTTGTATGAACAGTCACTAGATCAGCAGTCTTTGACTGAAACCAATCATCTGGTGTATATTGGAGAAATTTCTGGTGCTGCTGTATTTCAGATCAGCAACCTGAGTTTTGGCATTCTCATATACTTATATCTATCTCTGATATTTGATTGGTTGATTCCTTATATGTAAACCTATTTCCCTTTAAAATTGGAACCCGTTATGAGATTTCTATCTTTGGTTTTAAGTCACATTTATACCTGCCTGGATTTTTCCAGATTTGTCTTATTTGTTGAAGCCTGTGTTTTGTAGTATTATATACTTCTATTGATCTGTTCATATTGAAATTTGGAGGGATAAGACTTCACTCCTAAACCTATTTATCTGCAAATTTTCACATAATTTGGATACCATTGGGTCTTGTTCATCCCTATTTCTGTCCTGATTTTGTCCCATCATTCCCTAAGCTGGTCTTCTTTTAGCCCTAAATAGACCTAGTTGTTGGGATATAACTTGGTTCTATTTTAAGTTCAACTTGGGCCCACAACCTGCAGTACTTCAACAGCTCTCTAAGCTTGTCCTGCATCACTTTCGCTGGTGAAATGCACACTGTCCTATCTGGTACTTATCCTTGTTTACAGCTCTAATTCTGTGATTGAGAGATTTGAAGTAATGCAAAGTGATTTCATCTGGGACTCTTTGAATGGGGAAAGAAAGTACCATCTCAGGGGATAAAAGGTGATGCAGCATGCATGTAGGTAGGTGATGTGTGTGCTAAGGAGTTTAGACATAAAATCACAGAAGTAGCAAAACACTATAACCTAAATTCTTACTAGCACAAAAAACAAGCAAATTAGGTGGTTATTTAGTTAAACCAGATACACATTAAATAAGTTGAGGAAAACAAAGTAAAGAGCATTGATAAAACCTAATTAATATGCCAAATTATCTAACTAAATTAGGGAGGACTAAGATGCAATGCTTCTACCAAAAACTTTTGGGTGTATAAAAGTGGTACAAAAAAAAGTGTTCCAACTAGAGGAATGAAAGTATAGAGTGAAGCATATAATACTAGGGCTGAAGTAGAACACTTTAGATGATTAATGGATGAATTCCAAAAGGACTAGGAAGTCCTTAAATGTTGTCCAACAGTAAAATCCAGCAAGAAAGTTACAGGGTAATTTTAGCAAACACTTGAAGTGCAGAGAATTAAAAGTATATCAAATAATAAAATCAAAGAAGCTAAACATGGGGGTTTACAAGGGATTCAAGGGGATGATGGTGGGGAAGTATTATGGTTAAAATTCTGGTGTTGTGGTGTTAGAAAACACCCAGAAAATTAGTGCTCACAGTCCACAGTTTATACCAATACAAACACCAAGTCACTACTTTGTAGGGATTCAAAAGAGAACCAATAAAGGAGTCTTCGAACTTGATCTTAATGTGAAGTGATCCTTAGATGTCTCCTAGCATGGAACCTTGCAAAATCCAAGCCTCTAGTGGCCAAAACCACTGATTTCGATGAAGTACAAAATCTGGACAGATTTCCCACAGGTGCCGCCACCTAAGGATTTCCTAGATCAAAACCAAATTTTTTCTGTGCTCTTCTTCCACTAGTGGTGTCACCTAGGGGTTACACAACTCCTAGAAGCTTCGAATCACAAAAAAAAAACTCTCCCATTTTGATGTTGGTGTTCTCTTGGAGTAGGTAAATTTCAACAAACTGTAAACCTGTAAAATATGTTAGAATATGGAAGATGAAGATTAGTGAGATCCTTTTAACCCAAAGAGAAGGAGCTGGCTTCCACCACCACTATTAAACTTTGTAGAAACCAAGTCCCTTTGCAGGATTTTTACACCTTTTAGCCGAATTAAGGAAGAAGAAAAAGTCAAACTGATTTTTAAAACTATGTTTATTGCATAAGAAGAGAAACCAAGTCGTGGGATCTTTAAATAGACTCCCACGGCTAGGTTTGAATACAAAATTAGTCCCTTGGACCAAAATACCCCTAAACCCACATGTGTATATCAAAATTTACCCCTAAACTACTAATGGGACATAAATATCCCTTATTAGACAAACCTGGACAAAAATACCCTCACATAAATGTACCCTCCCCCCCTATAAGAGACACAAATAATGTGTAACCAAATAAAAGAAATAATCCTACTAATAAAAATAAATCCTAAACAAGACTAAAAGTGTCTTGAGCCTGTGGCACAACATGTAGGCCCCTACTGAAACCAAAGTAATGGTCCAGCTTTCCTGCGGCACCTCTGGTAGGTCTTGAAAGCACCCCTGGACCTATGTCCTCATCAGAAGGTGTTTTGACCCATTTTCAAAGGCGGGTTAGGGATTCGCCCTATTACGTTTATGAGCATAACCCTATTGGGAAAATGGCTTAAGCAGTTTGGAGAAGAAAGGGGTAAGCTGAGAAGGGTGACCGTGGCAAAGTATGGCGAGAAGGATGCAAGTTGGAATAGAAAATTGTTGTAGTGTTCTTATGGGACTTGTTTGGAAAGGTATCTCGAAAGTATATGATTCTCTCCTAAGACGTGTTGTTTGGAGTATGTAAGAAAAATGATGTCCAGTTTTGGAAAGATTCTTGGTGTGGGAGAAATTCCTTAGAGGTGGATTTTTCTTCAATTTTCTGCTTGGCAATGAACAAGGAGGGTTCTGTCTAAGATCATATGTGATGTAGGATATCTAGGCAAACAAGATTCCTACAATAATGAATTAAGAACATAGCCTAAAGAATAGTTATGATGTAGGATACAACGCCAAAGACTTCAAATAATTAAAGAACAATCCAAGAAGTAAAATCTGGAAATTTCAGTTTAGGGGTAAATCTGAAATTTTCCAGAAAGTTGGAAAATTTAACAAAATACCCTTAGCATGCTTCAGAAAATTCTGAAATTCTAGGGTTAGAGTTAGCTAAGGCAGATATTCAAGGTCCTCTCATAAAAATTTCATGAATTTTTGAGCCTTCTAGCTATTTTTCCCAGAGAATCCTCAAATAGGCTATGCCGAATTTAGCAGAAACTCCAGAGAATCAAACACCACTTCCACAGTAAATCACACTTTCAATGTACAATTGTTACCTCTTGAAGAAGCTTCACATACTTATGCAAAAGTGTTGGATTCCTTTCAATATCAAACTCCCACGTATAAAAAAAGATCTCACAAAATTCTACTATAGAGTATGTACTGCCAGCCACTATATAGATCAGCCCCTATTTAATAGGGATGGATCTTATGAGAGAGAAAACACTCCCCGGTGGATCGCCCAAGGCTTATTACCATCTTTGTGAAAGGGCTTGACCAGAATAAAAGTGGTTATGGAAGGGTGTTGAGGTGAGTCAATGGAGATTGGGTTTACTGTAGAAAAGTCTGAAGTTAGAAGATGAAGGGAAATATAGAGAAATCAAGAAGAATGAAGGAGAATAAGGGGAAGAAGGGTATTATGTAGAGATTAGAAGAAGATGGAAGAGATTGAAGAAGATACGTGGGGTGATGGAAGAGAGAGAGAGAGAGAGAGAATGAGTTTGGGAGTCCATGACTCAACCACAAAAAGAGGAGAGAGAGAGGTTTGGGTCGCAACCCAGAAATCACACACATGTGTTTAAAATTTTCAAAATATCATTCACTGAATTTTATTCATGCCATGAACCCTTTAAATAAGGATTACAACTCATAAAAAAGAAAAAAAAAATTTCCTAAAATCTAGACTTCTAAAAACTAGGACTTTGGTTGCCACTTTTATTAGACTTGCTGACCAAGCAAGTGGACACCACATGAGTCAAAGATATTCCAAAATATGTGAGACTACTTTTAGCTCACGTCTTGGCAAGGTGGACCCCACCAAATATTTTTTAAAAACACATAATGTTGGAGATTTCCTATGGTTACCGTATAGTCTTGATGTGGGCTCCATAGAGTCAAAATTTTAAAGTCCAACAAGGACTCTAACACCTTTCACACGATCAACAATCTTGTGGACCCATTTCTTTAAAATTCTAACATAATAGAAAACTAATAAAACTCACCTAAAGTCTTGGCAATATTTTGCCTTATTTCCCTACTCCTCTAATGCAACAAAAAACATAAAAAAATAAATTACATAATCTTGAATATAGCCCTCTTCTAGTGTGGCACATAGACTAGCCTAAAAAAGTTGTCTGCCTCAAGTTCTTTAGAGCAAAGAGGATAAAAAACACTTACCTTAACTAACACTAACCGCCGCACCCTGTCAGGCGGCGAGCACATCAGCGCGAAAAAGTGAATATGCACCCCCCCAAAAAGTGTAAATCACTTTTCGATGCTGATGTGTCCGCCCCTTGACAGGGTGCAACTGTTAGTGTTAGTTAAGATGAGTGCTCATAAACCGAGCCCCTTTAAGGACACCAAGAAAAGCTCACAGATGTAGGAGATTGGGATACATTCAATTTAGGGTATGCCCTAAAGTTAGACGAAATATCATCAATTGGGAATTGGAGGATGTTGCCGAGTTACTTTCAAGGATTGAAAGGGCTAAAGTGCACAGCGAAGATGGGGAGGATAAAAAACTGTGGGATAGACATCCCAAAAGGTATGTTTTCAGTAAGCTCTTTTTTTTTTTCAGGTGTTGAGGAGTGATGAGGGCTATCCATTTCTAGCCAAGTTTATTTGGAAATTTCAAGTGTTGCCTAAGGCTTCTTTCCTTCTCTGGCTTATCTATATAGGTTAGGTTCTTACTGTAGATACCCTTGTGGCCAGAGACATTCATTCCAATGCCTAATTGATGTGATATGTGTTGCCAAGAGGCCAAATCTGTGAATCATCTCTTCTTGCACTGCCCAGTAATTGCATCTGTTCGATTCTTTTGGTTCAATTGTTACAAGACTTGTTGGGTGATGCAGAGATCTATGTCAAGTCTGCTTGATGAATGGAGTGAGTCTTCAGCAAAGAATTTATCAGATCAAGGGCAAATGTTATGGAGATGTATCCCATTCATAGTCTGTTGGGGAATTTTGACGGAGAGAAACAGACATATTTGAAGGGGTTTCTTTGGATGCTGCTGAGCTGAAGGAGAATATTTTTGCCCTGTTACTCAGTTGGATCCGGGGCAGATTACTTTGTAATCATCTAAATGTGATTGTGTTTTTGTTTTTTGTTTTGTGTTATTTAGTTATTTATTAATTTAATTTTTTGCTAATAGAAAATTTCATTAATTAAAGGGGACAGACAATCCTTTAAATATGTGGGGTCTCAGTTGGGTCAAGGTTCCATTATTAGTTGCACCATTGATGTGTCAGAATATAGAGAGGTGAAGAGTGTTGGGTTCGAGAACCAAGAAAATTTTGATACACTGATTCAGAGAGAGTGCTGTAATTTTATTTTTTTTTTCGATAAGTGGGAGTGGTGTAATTATTAATCAATAATGAATCTTTTGACTAAAAATAAATGGATGCCTTTTAACAAAAAGGGGCACACAAACAGACCTTAGCATGATGAGAAGTTCTGTGATTCATGGGCATAAGCTCCACAAGGTCGTGTTGCTTTCTGAGATATATGAGGTTTTTTGGGTTCTACTTAAGAAAACATCACATCTTCTGCTCCTGATACATGCATGATGCATCCTGACATGTGGTCTACATTCTTCTCTTTGTTGTAATTAATTATCTTTTGCAACAACAGTGCAAAGCTGTGATTGTTTACATGGAATTAAATAATAACTCATGGTTTTGTTGGAAGAAATAATTGATAATTTGATATTACTTAATCTGTTACAAAGTTAACAAGCTTTTTTCTCATTTCTGAACCTTCACCTAGCCACAGTTATTGACCAACAGAAACTTCAAACCTGATATTGTTAATGTGATAGCAAACATGTTTCAAAGAGATCATATGTATAGTTTTCCACTTTTTTCACTCAGTTGCTTAATTACCTTTCTGCTGTTGATGAAATAAAGATATTCAGTATATTTTACGCAGAAGCTAACTGATTTAGCTTTGCAGGCTGGAGTAACTAAAATACTTGATGGGGACATGCTGGCCCAGTTCTTGGAGCTTACGAGTATGCAACAAGAGGCTGTCTTGGCATTATCACTTGGTTTGATGGATATAGGAACATCAAGGCTACCTTCTCACTCACCTATCCCTGTCAATAAGGTTGTCCAATTGCTTGAAAGGCTTCATTATGCCCTTAACTAAGCTTCCATTCTCTATTCTCTAGCTTCTGTCAGAAACTGACTGGCGGCACACTTCAACCCAAGAACGCATCTTCATCTGTTTGCATTTTTCTCAAGCAACGAAGTATGAAGACCGTCCAAAGCTTATGTACATTACATATGCACAGGAATGGGTGTAAGAGGTTTGCTCAGAATAATAGGTGCTACAACCATTCAGAACTAGCTGTTCACAAAATTGATTTCTGCTGGCAACCATTGGGATTTTCTGCAGCTGCTACACAGGAAAAAGAAGTCATGGAAAATGATACATTCCCATCCCTCTGTATGTAACCAAATAGATAACTTTTATTGTATCAGGGGAACTTATAATTATGTGGTTGAAAGCCCTCAGTTGGGGAAAAATCGATGTGAATCACTACCTGCAATTGGGCCTTTTGCTGCATAGTAAGTACACAAATTTTGTTGTAATAATTGTTGAACCAGAAATGGTAGCTGTCAATCATTCCAGGCAACACTTCCCCAAAAATTTCTTTAAGACTCTTTTTACCCAGCTGGTTGGTATCTTCATCTTCTCCATGGCCTAATTCTTATTTATTTGATAAATCTCAAAATTTCTTGATACAGTTTGACACAGTTGATACATAACCAAGACTCATGCAATACTGTTCTAGGTAAACATCGGCTGTAAACCTTTTCTTTCTTCGGTATGGGCCTATATCATCATGACAATCACACAAAGCAGGACTGGCCTGAGCCAGTGAGAACCCCAAGCAGGCGGCACCACTTTGCACTGCTCACCCCCTCCTCCAGGGTTAATGGTAAATGCTAGTTAACTTCCATACTTTTCATGGCTTTATTTTTAAGTAGCCTACCTGTCTAATTAGATGACTTAAGTACCCCACATACAGGTGCACAATGCGTAACATGCCCTCAATAATCTTTTTTACAGCAATACCTTTTTTTAAAGAATTCTCTTGACATTTAAAAATATATAGATGCGAAAGAAAGATTTTTTTTTTTTTAAGCATAGATTAAAGGCTTTATACACATTATTTTTATGTTTTCTTTTAGAGGACTTATCCAATCTCAAGAGAGATGCAATATCATTCTGCTTATATGGCGTAACAAATATTTCTAATATTATTACTAATTAGAAGTCTAAAATAACTATACCTACTGGTATTGTATTGAACTTATGTACACTGTGGTACCTTTTTTTTTTCCTTTTTGAGTTCAATTGTGAATGAACTTTCTAGTTTCTATCAGAAAAAAACCTAGCTAAGGGAATATTAATTAAATAAAAATTAATGGAAAATTAAAGGCTCAACTAAAAATAGTTTTTTTCTAAACAATCAGGCAGTGTTTTATTTCGGTAGTTCAACACAACAAAGCCTTAATCCAACGACTTGGGGTTGGCTACAGTATTCTTGTTATGCCACTCCATTTGTGTTCGAGGACTTTTCTGTGATTCACCCAATTGTAATGTCAGTGTGTGTGCCATCTGAAGCAGGGAACATTGATAATGAGCTGTGTCATTTTCACAACTGTAGGGGGGGACAAGGTGGCCGAATGGGAAGGGATTTTTGATCTCTGAGATTGAAGAGGCCATGGTTGCAGCTGCCTACGGTCACGAATCAAAGGTTGGAGTTTGGTCGGAGAACGAGGTAGATCATATCCTTATGTTACCGGCATCCCTCAGTGGGTTTTGAGGAGATTGATGGATCTGAGTGAGTGAATGGAGGTCTCTTTTACTTAGCATTGAGTACAAAGTGGAAGATCTCACACTTTTGCGAGATCGAAAGGAAGTGGAAGGAAGGTCAGTCCGGGAAGTGGTGCACTGGAAGTAAGGGGAAAACGGAGTGACGAGTTGAAAAGGCTGGTATTCACAATAAATTGTGAAGGAGAGTTGGAAGGGAGAGAACAAGGAAAAGGGTCTGTAAGGGGTATCAAGGGGGTAGGTGTCCCATCACTGATAACATGTCTTCTCTTAGAACATTATGAACATTATGGGGCTACGGGGTACGGACAAGAGATCTAGCATCAAAGATCTTTGTTCTAGGTCGAATGTAGATATCCTTGTGTTATAGGAACTAAAATGAAGAATTTTGGGCTCAGGAGGGCAGTCCATCAAGGGGGTAGAAGAAATTGGGGCTTTCTCCATAAAGTGGCAGTCAATTGAGCTGGGGGAGTTTTAGTCATCTGGAATAAGGATGTGATTAAGGTGTCCGCTCATAGGATTAATTCCATTTCCATCTCAGAAAAATATAAATTGTTAAAGACTTGAAAGATTCATTTGATTGGGTCTTCTTTGATGTTTTTGCCCTAATGTGTCACTTCTCATGAAGGAGTTCTAAGAGGAGCTTGAGTTGGCACTGAGCCAATGGTTCGGTCCGTGGTGTATAGGGGGAGACTTCAATGTTGTTTGTTTCCCCTTAGAAAAGAAAGGAAGTCATACTTTTTCCTCACAGATGAAGTATTTTTCGGAGTTCATTGAGTCAAAATCTCATTAATCTACCCCTTCAGGGTGCCTCTTTCTCATGCTCCAAGAAGCAAGAGATCCAAGTGATGAGTCAGATCGATCGCTTCCCCATCCCTCCCTCTTGGAAAGATCATCTTCTTAACTTTAGCAAGTAGTGCTACCAAACCTCATATTGGATCACCTTCCCCCACCCCACCCCTTACTGCAGCATTTAATCGGTAGGTTTGGCCCCTCCCCCCTTCCGCTGATGTGGCTAGAAGTTGAGGACTCAAGGAGAAGGTGACAAAATGATGAGACTCTTTCCACTTTGAGAGGTCAACAAGCTATGTTTTGGCTCAGAAGCGTAAGGCTTTGAAACAAGCTACAGAGAAATGGAACAAAGAAATTCTGAGAAAACTGAAAGATTGTAGGGTAGCCTGTCTGATGAAAATTGCTGAGATTGAGTTTAAGGACTAGCAAGGTAAAATTCCTCTTGAAGACATTGTGGTAAGAGAAGAAGAGCAACATCATACTTGAAGTGACTCCATATGAAAGGGCAACTTCAACACCAAATTCTTCCACAAGATGGCCAATTCAAGGTCTAGGTCTAATACTATCTCTTAGTTGCAAGTTGAAGGGGCTTGAAAAATTGATGAGGTCCAGATTAAAGCCCTAATCAAAGAGTTTTACAAGTCATTGTATTCTAAGCTTGTGAAGAGGAGACGGAGGCTGGAAGGGATCGAATTTAATATGATCCCAGTTGACAAATCTATATGGTTGGAGAGGCATTTAGAGGAAAAAGAAATTATTGGGGTGGTTAACTCCTTGGTTGAAGACAAGGCCTCTGGTATGGATGGCTTCCCCATCAAGGTTTTAAAGACTTTGTGGTTGGTCATGGGCAACGATATCAAAAAAGCGGTGGATGAGTTCTATCAAAAGGCAACTCTGTGCAAGTTCATAAACTCAATATTTGTGACCCTCGTCCTTAAGGAGTCACTAAAATCATGGACTATCATCTGTAAGTGATGTAGGATGACCAACCACTTGCTTTAAAAACTCAAACTAATAGAAGGCAGCAAATCAATTCCTTTATCTCATAACTCAGGTTTAGCCAAACCTTCAGCCGAACCCTCCTCAAGGGTCCCACTTCACATGGATCTCGCTTCACATGAGTAGATTGTTTCACGCGGGTCACCCCCACCCTGAGTGTACCCTGCCCTTGTTTCACACAAGCTTCTCCATTTGAGTCCAATGTTAAAATGCCCCTACATTAATCACCCTCGGTGAGAACTTTTGAACATGAGACCTCCCACTCTGATACCACATTGATGCAGGACGACCAACCACTTGTTCTAAATTCTCAAACTAATAAATGGAGGTGAATCAAGCCCTTTATCTCATAGCCTGGTCTAGACCAGACTCTCGGCTGAACCCTCCTCGTGAGCCTCACTTCACATGGGTCTCGCTTCACATGAGTTGCCCATTTAACATGGGTCACCCTCACCCCGAGTGTGCCCTCGTTTCACATAAGTTGTCCCACTCAAGCCCAATGTGAAATGTCTTTGCATTAATAAGCCTCATTTGGAGCTTCTACAAGATCTTGTTTAAACTCCTAGTAAGAATAATGGGGAAGATTATGGAAAATGTTGTTGTTCATGGAAGACAAATGTTGGATTATTGCTTAATCACCAACAAATGCATTGATTTTGGGATCAAAGAGAAAAGTTTGGGTGTTGTGTATCAAATTGATATGGAAAAACTTATGACCATGTGTGGGACCTTTTTTGGAGAACATTGTGGTAAAGATGGAGTTTGATCATAGCTGGTGTTATTGGATAAAGGTATGCATTTCAACGACCTTGTTTTGATTATGTTAATGGTATCCCCAAGGTTTTTTTTTTACATCAACAAGGGACTATGCTAGCTAGATCTGATATCCCTCTTTCTCTTTAATACCATTATGAAAGCTTTGAGTAGGTTAGTGGCTCAAGCAGAAAGTGTGGGCCTAGTAAATGGTTGTCTCTTGGGCCCTTTGGTCTATCGGTGTCTTTGTTGCAATTTGCTAATGATTCTTTATTTCTCCTTGAGGATTCAACTTGCCAAATTCAAAATATCCGTTGTATCGTCCTGATGTTTGAGCCAGTGTCATGGATCAAGGTCAACCTGCATAAATCCAAGCCAATAAGAGTTGGGAATATTCCAAATATAAGGGTTCTTGATATTATGGGCTGTCAGGCTTTGTCCCTACTGTCAACCTACTTGGGCCTTCCATTGAGAGAGTAATAGATCTAAAAAGATCTGGGACCCGATTGTAGAGAGGACAGAGAGGCAATTGTCATCTTGGAAATGCCACTATCTATTGAAGGGATGTAAGTTAATTATGATCAAGAGTGTATTGTCTAATCTTGTGTTGTATTATTTCTTTATCCTTTGACTCTTAGTTATGTGGTGAAAAGTTTGCAGGTTTTTGTGAGTCATTTGTTGTGAGATTGTTATGATGGGGCTGGTAATTTCTATCTTATCAGTTGGAATTGTACTTTTCAACTGGTTGCTAATGGAGGGCCCGGGTTTAGTCTCTTAAATCTATTAATAGGGCTATGTTTTCCAAGTGGCTATAGCACTTTGTTATGGGAAGGATGGTGGTGGCCGAGTTTGGGGTTCACACTTCGGGTTAGTACAACAAATCTTTGAAAAAGTTGTATGCAGATGGTATGTGGAGAGGTATTCATAAGGAGGCCTGCTAGTTTTGAGATAGCATCTCTTTCAAGGTGGGTAAAGACAACTCTTTTGAGATTTTGGAAAGACAATTTGTGTAGGGGTGAAACTTGCAAAAGCCTATCATGTACTCTTCGCCTTAGCCATGAAGAAAAATGGTTACGTCTTAATTCTGTTCCCAAAATCACTTTTGGAGTCACTTTTTGGTTCCATGATCCCCACTCCCATTTCTCTCACTCGAGAAGAGAGGAAAAAAATGAAAAGCTAAATCCTCCCGACAGACCTCTCGCATGATAGGTACTCCTCCTCTTCCTCCTCTCTTTTTTTTCCTGTGTGCTGAAACATGATCTCCTCCTGTTAGCAACCACTCGCAAGCAACATGTCCTCTCTCTACCTATCGGTGAAGTGAAATCCTCTCAACAACGACCAAATCCTCTCTATAAGAAGGAACGCTATTTCTTTTCTTGGGTTTTTCTTTTTCTGTTTGCATTTTGGTTTTAACTTTTTCAATTTGTAAGAATTGAGAACAATTTGGTTCATGATTTTTCCCTAATATCATAGCAAACTCGACGTCATTTCTAGATTGCTTCATTTTTACTATCGTTTTCTTTGAGGAGGATTTGTGTTCTCTCGGATGTAAGTTTCAATCTCCTTGCTTGATTCATTTTTGGTTTCAATTAAACGAATTTGTTATATTTGCGGTAGTTAAATTCTTCAGTTTGAATGATCATGAATTTATTAGTAGTAATGGGTTGGGAGTTGCAAAATCTTTGGGTTCTAATTACATAAAGTTTCTTCTCATAACACATGAATTTGAGATTGTTTCCATAATTAAGATCGATATATCAGTGTCTTATTTTTTAAATTCCGGACTTGCCCAAAATAAAGAACTCTTTTTTATAGAAATTCAAGGGCTTAAACAATTATCATATGGAAACCTTCATTTTAATGGACTACACTACTAATGCAAAGTTCTTTGATTCGCCAAAAAAATGCAATGAGTTCGCTCGATCCATATATTCCAAAAGGATCCCATGGAGGAGACACTTTCAAGTAATTCTTCCTTTTATTCCTAAGAAGCTGCAATTCCATTGATGTATGAGATCCATGACATCCTTAGGAACAACCCAACTTAAGTACAGTAGAGAGAAGAAATTATTCCAGATAGCATGAGCAAACTTGTAATGTACAAAGAGATGATTGACATGTTTCGCTTCCTCCATGCATGTGACACAGATGTTGGGGGAGATCATCATGTAAAGCCTTCTTCTTTGCAAATTATCATTTGTATTCACTTTCTTTAGAGCCTCAGACCACACACAAGCCTTGATTTAAAGTGGAGCTATAGGAGACCATATCCTTTTCCAAGGAAACGAAGAGGGAGTGAAGAAAGAATTGGGAAATACAAAAGCTTTAAACAAAGACTTTGAAGAGAATAAATATGAAGACTCCAGGGACCAAATTAAACAATCAGGACCAGATTTAGAAATAAACTCATCTTGAATTGAGTCGATGAGTTTTGCCACAAGCCCCACTTCCCATTCAAAAAGATCCCTATGGAACACAAACTTCCAATTATTACCTTAATATGAGGGAAGAATAATTTCATTCACCAAGGAAATCTTACGAGAACAAACTTCAATAAGTTTGGAAAAAGAAATTGAACCGGGGTGCGTCACCACACCAAATGTCATTTCAGAAATAAATTGAATTCCACATTCCAACATCAAAACACAAAAAAGAGGTGACTAAAGGGACTAAGGAAATGGTATCATACCAAGGACTTTGCCTTGGGTACATAAAGGGAAGCATGGGCATCCATTTGGGGAAGAGCCATGCCTTCTAGCAATAACGGAATGCCATAAGTTTCCTGTCTCACAAGAGAATCATCAAATCCACTTTCCCATTAAAGCCATATTCTTCTCTTTCAAATGCCCCATACCTAATCCACTGTTATTTTTAAACTTGCACACCATATCCCATTTAACAAGATGATCCGTTTTCTCCCTACTCCTTCCCAAAGAAAGTTTATTTGAGACTTTTCCATTCTATCCACCACCTAACTTAGAATTCTAAACAAAGACATGCATTAGATAGGGATATTGGATAAGGCCAATTTGATAAGAGTGATTCAAACCCCCAACGAGATATAACTCTTCTTCTACGAAGTACATTTCTTACTATATTTTTCCACCATAGGATCCTAAAACTGATTTTTTGGGACTCATTCCCAACGGCAATCCCAAGTATTTGATTAGAAACTTGTCAATCTTACACCTCATGATATTAGAAAGTTATATTATCTTCATCGAGTCCAAATTATTCCCTGTGATACTAGACTAGTTAAGGTTAAACTTGAGTCATGAATTGGCCTCAAAACATTTGAGATTATATTTAGCATTTCGCACATAAAGTCCATTGGCCTCTTAAAATATTTTAGTGTCGTCTATGAATTGCAAATGGGAGACACTTACAGTTCCACCCACCATAATACCTGAAATGAAACCCTCCATTTCTACTTTGTCTAGGAGAGTGCTTGGAGTATCCATAACTAGGGTGAAAAGCAAAGGGGAGAGAGGTTCCCCCTGACGAAGTTGCCTGGAGAGGGAAAGAAACCTTTCGAGCATCCATTTATCAGAATAGAGAAAAAAGGACTTGGTTGACAAGGCATACACTTGGTTGATATTTACCAAGATTTGAGAGCTTGTGATTCTTTGAGGATGGACTTTAATTCCAATATACAGGATAGCTAGAATCCTCCTTCTAGTCATTGTATAAAGCTTTCTAGTACGGGAAATCCATGACTAGGAGGAATTGAGGGAGTGGTAAGAGATAGTAAGGGTAATGTTCTTTGGGTGTATTTGGGTCCAATTGGGGTTTGTGAGTCTTCCATGGCAGATGTTGTGTCTTTACTATAAGGGTTGAGAGATATTAAAGAGTTAGGGATGAGGGATGTTATTATAGAAGGAGGATCATGGATGTTAGAAAGATTCATTCATGAAATTAGAGACCTTACACAAAAGTATCTCAAAATGATCTTGCAGATGTCCTTGCCAAAAGTGGAGTCACTAGATTGTCTTTGTTTTCAAACCCTAGAATGCTACATTAGTCCTTGTATATTTTGTTGATATTTTGATGAAGTTTCAATAAATTATTTTGGTTATTGATCAATAAAAAAGCGATTATCCTATAGGATGGTTAGAGAGACTTCCAATAGGAGTTACTCTTAAG
>JAOXJP010025127.1:0-17096 GCA_025762735.1 Platanus orientalis
CTCTTGAAACCTCCATTAAAGAACCTTTACTTTTTCTAAAATTCTTTGATTTGACCCATCAAATCTTATCGGAATTTTAAGAAATTTTAACTGTAGAACCTTAGAACATGTCGAAAATGGCCATAAAAATTTTTGAATTTTCTGAAGCATTAGAGGGGCATTTTGGTAATTTTTGGATTTTTGTCTAAAATTACAAACCCTCTTTTGGCATGATGCTTGGTGCAGCTCCACCCCTCTATTACAGGCTTTCTCAAATCTTTTTGCCATTACCATGCTTAAAGATGGGTCGGTAAGTGACCACAGTCTGCGAGGTAATGGCCACATCTTTGTGGCTTCCATTTATAACATCATCCATCTGGTGGCTAATATCGAGGGCCCTATCAATGAAGTTTGGCAGTCTAAAATGCCCTCTAAAGCGTGCTTTCTACTATGGCTTCTCCATTTCAACAAAGGCCTCACTCTAGATAATCTTCAACTGTGAGGATATCATTTAGCTAATATCTATAGCATGTGTCATTTGAATGAAGAATCAGTGACCCACCTCTTCCTCCATTGCCCTTTGGCCTTTGATCTTTAGGGTGAGTTGGTGGTTTCACATCTCATGGGTCCTTCCTAACTCCATCCCGATGCTCCTAGATTAGTGGTTTCATGGCCGCCTTTGAGGTGATCTTTCGCCTAATGGAGCGCTCTTATGGAAATGTGTGCCTCATGTCATATGCTGGGCTCTCTGGACAGAATGAAACAATTGGGTTTTTCAAGGCAAAAGCACCTCATCTCAGCAGATCAAAGATCGTGCTTTGGCTCTTCTCTTTAGGTGGGTATCTCATATTCCAATGTTTGCGTAGTGTTGTTTTTCTTCTTGGATCTTTGATTGGGATTCCATTATTTTGTAGTACCCTTGCTTTGGGCCAGTCCTTTGTGTTTCCCTTTCTCTTTTAATATAATTTTTCCTTACCGATCAAAAATAAATAAAAATAAAAAAGGGATAAGACTGAAAGTGGGAAATGGGCAGTGGATGTCACTATGGGAAGACGGTGGTGCAGAGATATGCCCCTAAAAGTCAAACTCCTGATCTTGTTCTCCTTCGCAGCAAATCCTTGAGCAAGGGTAGCTGATTATGTAGGAACTAGTCAAGGATGGTCAGTTTTAGAAGGGCATTTTTGGTTTGGGAGATCCCAGTGATTGCAGCCCTCTTGGGGAAGTTGGAAGCCTATCAGATTGATCCAAACCAGGAGGACAGCAGGTTTTGGGCTTTGACCAAGAATGGATCCTATTCAGTTAGAACAGGTTATGAGCACTTTGATACTTCGCCAGCAATGATCATTCCATGGAAGGACATTTGATTCAGTGCCATGCTGATGAAGGTGCAGTTATTTCTTTGGATAGGAACATTGGGAAAGATGTGGACAATAGATAAGGAGAAAGGATCTCTTCCAAACAAATGTGTGCTGCTTATGTGTCAAGGATGGAGAGTCAATTGCAGCATGTGCTTCTTCATCACCCTTATGCTTGGGAAGTTTGAAATGAGGGAATTAGAGACTCCAGTATGTCTTGGGTGCCTCCGCCAGACTTATCCAGCCTGCTTTAAGGTTGGAGAACCAGTGCCTTTAGCGCAAAAGGAAGAACAAGATGGAGGTTAGTCTTTGCAGCTGTTTGTCAGTCGTTATGGCTAGAGTGCAACGAAAAGGTTTTTGAAGACTATGTGGACCCTCCTTTCAAGGTTTATCAGCAGGCTGAGGAGAGAGTGATCTTTTAGGCAACCCAATGTAAGGGGCATGGCTCTTTCAGGCTAGAGAAATTATCAAGAAATTGGAATGGAGTGATAGATTGTAATGAGATTGTAGGGAATAGTTTTTTGGTCTGTCTTGGGGCTGGTTTCAAAAGGCTTCACCATTGTTTTGTGGTGGGAAAATAGAGGTGAGAATTTTTTTATTTTTTTTATCTTTTTGTTTTCTATGGATTCCTTTCCCCTATTTTTTTCTGATTAATATTTCTTTTCATATAAAAAGTAAAAAAGAGTTGAAGGGCTTTAGGATCAAAAGCTTTTACGATAAGCCAAACTAATAAATGATACATGAAATAAATTTTAATGATAATACAAAGGAAAATATGACCAAGAGATACCCTAGATTGATCATTTTCGTTATGTTGGTTTGATCATCCATTAGGAGGAAGACATTGAAGACGATGTTTCCCGTAGACTTAAAGCAGATTGGATGAATTGGAGAGGTGCTTTAAAGTACTGTGTGACAGATAAATACCAATAAAATTGAAGGGAAGGAGGGAAGAAGGGTCTGACGTTGATGGTCTTCACACCAAGGAAAAAAACAAACCACTAAAAGATTGCTTTCCATTAAGTATCCCAATCCTTTATATAGAATAAGGCTGCCCCTTATATAGACCATGAGATGGATGTCCAACCCTTCTACATATTCAACCAAATAATTTAGAGCTTTTCAAGAAAAATATAAACTACACCTCTTTCCCATTTAACTAACTCCCATTTTAACCAAAATATTCATTTTCTAAAACTAACATTAATGCAACTACTATTCTCAAAACTTAAATAAAGAAAAACTAGGAAAGCAACAAAATCAACAAAATCCTAGATTTCATTAATGGTTTTTCCACCAAACTCTACTAAGGTAGTTGCATGGGTAATCCAACACCTGGTCCAATGGGTCAACTGGACTTCTTTAAACTATCCAACCACTCCATGAAGCTCAATGTAACTTGGCCTATATCAATGACCAACATTTCGATTGTAAATAAGTGTTCCCCTGTAGTTTCTACCAATCTTGGTTGCCATGGGTGTTGACACAATGATACGTAAGCTCCAATACCAAACTGATGCAAGAACTACTGAAAGAAAGACTGATTTATCAAAATGGGTGAAACAGCTGGTCAAGTTTTAAGGGAAAATTATTGGAGAACAAAAATAAAACCAATGTTTGATCTCTAAAGGAATGAACAGATACAATAAATTCCATGGGTTTTTCCTTGCTCATCTTCAAATTCCGTGGGTTTTTCCAATGCTCTTTAATGAGCTGATCTCGGGTTGGTGGACGAGTGGTCTTGGGATCTTTTCGTAGGAGATTTGGAGTGCCTTACCAAGGGCTATTTGTTGGGAATTGTGGAAGGAAAGAAATAGCAGGATCTTTGAGGATAAGTTTCAAAGTCATGGGAATCTGGTGGTCTTTATATATAATACTCTTTTTGAGAGGGCTTCGGAGTGGGTTACTTTTGAAGAGAAGGAATGGCATGCCATGTGGTGTGAGGAGTTGTAACTTGTTTTGGTAGGGGAGTTCTTGTCTTGTTTTTATATGACGGCATCACTTTCGTGGTGATCCCTATCTTTTGTAATTGCTACTTTTTACTTTGCTTATCATTAATAAAATAAATCTTTACCTCTCAAACAAATAAAGGGGCCGCAAGAGATGGTGATGGTTTTGGTTTCTAGGGTTCGACTAGAATAACTAAAATTAAAAAGGCTAGGATGGTTGATAAGCTTACCCTTGTAGTTTCTATCAATCTTGGTTTCGATGGGTGCTAAAACCTAAGCTTTGATACCAAACTAATGCAAAAACTATCAAAAGACATATTGTTCATCAAAATGGGAAAACAACTAGGCAAGTTTCAAGGGAAAATTATTGAAGAACAGCAATAAAACCAAAGTCCGATCTTTAAAATAAATGAATAGATACAATAAAGCGGCCACAGAGGGTGGGGATGGGGATGGTTTTGGATTCTAGGGTTTAAGTGGATTAACTAAAATTGAAAAAACTAGTTGGTTGAAGAGCGCCAAAAAGAGGCCTTGGAGGCTCTCTCGTCTACTCAAAGAAGTGTCCTTTCTTGCTACCTCCTTGAACATCTTATTCGTATGGATGCCAAGAGAGACCAATTCGGTGGCGGAGGGTCTAGGTAAAGGGGGGGTTCATAGGGATTCTATATTTACGGAAGTCCTTTAGATGTAGTTCTTACTTAGTGCTTTGTAAGGGAGGGACTCCTTTGTGTCTGGGAGGGGTCCTTTTTTCTTTTTTCTCCTCTTTCTTGTTCTTTTCTTGTAACTGGTCTTTTCTCCTCTTCAAAATAAGTTCTCTTGTTCTTCTGTCAAAAAAAAAAAAGAAGTAAAGAAATAAATAAAAATCTTTTTTTTTTTTAGAGAGAAATTTCATTACGAGAAAAGGGATGAGAAATCCCCGAAAGACTACAAAGAAACAAGAAAAGCAAGGCGAAAGGCATAGGGCCAAAAGCCGACAAAAGAGAAAAAAGAACAAGAAGATTACAAGAACATAGAGCACCAATCCCTTTTGGTGGATACTACCAAGTAGTCCTTCCCCAAATTACAATTTACTCCCCAAAAACACGCCAAGTCCTTTGCTTTCTTAACAACATTTAGAACTGGCTCCGCACAGCCTTCGAACATTGTTTGATTTCTCTCCAGCCAGATAGACCAACAAATAGCAGGCAAAAGCAAGTTCCACAGGATCTTACCCTTTCTAGGAACTCCAAACATTCTCCATGACATTAGCAAAGAGAAGAAATCTTGAGGAAACACCCAAAGCAAGCCAATCTCCCTACAGAACATGTTCCAAACCTCCACAGCAAAAGGGCAAAATAAGAAAAGGTGATCAATATCTTCCGCATTGCACATACAAAGAATGCAAATATTGGGGAGTATCATCCCTCTCTTTTGAAGAAGATTGACTGTAGGCAATCACCCTCTTAAAGAGGTCTAAAGGAAGAAAGTGAATTTTGACAGGATCGCCAGCTTCCACATATGATTCCTGGAGCCACCTGGCACCTTATCCATCCACACGGCCTCCCTGGAAGATTTCACACTGAAGATACCATTTTTGAAGGGGATCCAAATCAGTCGGTCCTCCATTTCCATTCTAGGGATAATCAGCTGAATCAAATCAATCAAGCTTTCCATCTCCAACAATTCCCAATCATTTAGCTGCCTGCACAGGTTAACATTCCAAGCCCCATTAGTGCCTTCTTGAATCCAAAAATCATTAACTTTAGTTGTCGGCATACTAGTAAGACAGAATATAAGGGGAACTTCTTCCGCTAAAGGCCTGTTTGAACACCACCTATCCTTCCAAAATAGGGTCTTAGAGCCAGAACCGACCTCTATTCTTGTTTTGCTAAAAAAGTCATTGCTACCATTCATAATTGCCCTCCAACAACTACAACCATAAGGAAGACGAGGAGTGTTTGAAACTCATTCAGTGTGACAACCAAATTTATTACTAATCACTTGCCTCCAAAGGTTGTTTGTTCCCTCCCAAAATGCCAAAGCCATTTTGAAAGAAGAGCTATATTAATGTCCCTGATACGGCTCTGGCCCAAACCTCCCAGACGTTTTGGTTTACAAATATCTTCCCAAGCAACCATATGCATGCCTTCTTTGTTGTCCCATTTTCCCCATAAGAAATCCCTTTGACATTTTTCAATTTTCCTTTCAACCGAAGCCGGAATGTGAAGAAGCGAAAGGAAATAAGTTGGAGGACTCGCTAACACAGATTTTAAAAGAACCAGCCTCCCTCCTTTGGAAAGAAAACACCCTTTCCAGCCAGCTAATCTTTTGTTAATACGAGAGATTATCGGGTTCCAAACCGCGGAGTTTTTGTAAGTAGCTCCCAATGGTAACCCAAGGTAAGTCATAGGGAGAGACCCCACTGAGTAACCCAAGCACTCCGCCAAGCGGTCCAAGTTGCCTAAAATTCCAACTCCAAAAATTTTACTCTTAGACAGATTGACTTTCAACCCAGATACAACCTCAAAACATCAAATGACGCAAAGGAAGTAAAGGACCTGAGTTTCTGAATCCTTACACATTATGAGAGTATCATCAGCAAACTGTAAGTGCGACACTACGAAACCTTCTTGCCCCACTCTAAAACCTTCAAGCATTCCGCCCTCAAAAGCTTTGGAAAGGAGGGCCCCAAAGGCTTCTGCAACAATGAGGAAAAGGAATGGGGAGAGAGGGTCCCCCTAGCAAAGACCTCTGGAACCATGAAAAAAGTCCACAGAGGATCCATTAATGAGAAGAGAGAAGAAGGCCACACTAACACATTTTTTCATCCATTTGCACCACTTGTTATCAAATCCCATTCACCTCAACATATAAAACAAGAAAGCCCAATTCACTCTATTATACGCTTTTTCAAGATCAAACTTGCATAAGATTCCTAAGTCCCTTTTTTTCAAAATTCTAGCAATACATTCATTTGCCACCAAAACGCCATCCACCGCCTATCTCCCTTCAAGGAAAGCACTTTGTTGAGAAGATATCACTTCCAAGAGAACTGCTTTCAGTCTGCATGCCAAAGTTTTGGCCAAAATTTTATACACACTGCCCACAAGACTGATAGACCGAAAGTCATAAACCTTATTAGCATGCTCACATTTAGGAATGAGAAAGATAAAAGTAGCATTACTCCCAAGATCCAGAAAAATTCTGATCATGGAAATTATTCATAGTATTCATCAAGTCCATTTTGACTGTATCCCAGCACTACTTTAAAAAAGCCATTGTAAAGCCATCCGAACTTGAGGCCTTGTCATCATCAATGCTCCACACCACCCTTTTAACTTCATCTTCATCACAAGGACATTCAATCCAAACACGAGAGTTTGCTGTAATTCTCTTCAATTGGACCCCATTTAGCTGAGGTCTACGAATACCCGGCTCTCTGAATAATCTAATAAAATAAGACACCATATGGTCCTTCAGTTGTTCCGAGGGAACCTCATTCCCATCCTCATCTGTTAGAGAGTGAATATAGTTTGTGTTTCTTCTACAAGACACAACCCGGTGGAAGAAGCGAGTGTTCTTGTCTCTTTCTTTCAACCACCAAACCTTAGCTCTCTATTTCCATTTAATTTCTTCGAAGCAAGTAATTTTTTCGTACTCCTGCTTAGCCAGGTCCCTCAAGAATCTATGGGATTCTTGCAAATATCCTTGTTCCTCCATTATGTCCCAAGAACGAATTTCCTCCAGCAAATTTTTTTTCTTATTCTCAACAAAGCCAAAAGCCTCCTTATGCCTTGTTCTTATCTGATCACGGAGAAGATTCAGCTTTAATCATAGGCGTTGGTCTGGCTTGCCAATAACTTTGAATGATCCCCACCAATTTTGCACTCAATTTTTAAGGTTGGGAACTTGTAGCCACAGGTATTCAAATTTGAAAGGTTTTGGGGTTCCTACCACCTGCTTACCACAAAGCACAATGGGGAAATGGTCTGAAACAGGTCTAGGTCTGGCCAGGCCTTTAAAGAAGGGAAAGGATATGTCCCATTCAGCAGAGGTCAGGAATCTATCCAATTTGCTCATCACCGGGGGAGATTGCATATTCAACCATGTAAAAGAAGTCTCTGCAATCGGAACATCTCTGAGAAAATGGTTATTTATGAATTCAGCAAACAGTTTGGCTCCCGGAGTTAAACCACCCTCCCCCGACCTATCTTCTAGAAATAAAATTTCATTAAAATCCCCACAAATGCACCACGGGCTGATAAACAAATTTCTGAGGTCATTCAATTCCTGGAAAAACAGAGGCTTCAGCTCCTGCGCATAAGGTCCATAGACACTAGTGATAAGCCACTCATCATCAGTACCCTTTCTCTTTCCTTTCACTGACACTGAGAAATTATTCACCCAATGATAAGAAATCTCAATTTTCCTTGTGTTCCAAACTATCCATATGCCTCCAGAAGCCCCCCTTGAGGGCAGGTAGACTCCATTCACCAGAGAAAAGGGGAAATTTTGACAAATAAGCGCACGAGGAATTGACTTCTGCTTAGTTCCCAAAAGCACAACAATCTCCATTAAACTGGAGTTAATAATGTCTTTTACTTGTACACGTTTTTCAACTCTTCCAGGCCCCCTAACATTTCACGCCAGAATAGAGAAATGCATATTGAACAAAAATATGCTCAAGTAAAAACAGGAGATGAGAAAGTCACTTACCAGTATGGGAGGGAAAATTCCTCCTACCTCATGTGCGATCTTTGACAGCTAATCGAAGACTCTGGACCTCCCTATTCCATCTTCTGGTCTCCTTTTCTGATCCCGCACTTGAAATTTCTCGTTCTAGAGCCGTAAACAGATCAATCGTTTGCCTCTCAACGCCATCAAAAGACACCCCCAAGAAATTGCTAACGGCAATCATTTGACTAAGCACCCACATCAACACCTCAAAAAGCGCCGGCACTAATTCAGCAGATGTTACCAATTAAAGCCAATTTTCTCATTATGAGCACCAAGTAGGTTCAGACGCAAACCTTCGAACAGGGGATTCATGATCTTGAATCGCAAGATGATTGCGAGTATGTTGCTCATCCAAATTTTCGTCAAGATTCCTAGAGTCGAACACTGCCAGCTCCTTTCTCTAAGAACTATCAACATTTCCAAAACTGACATCAAGAAGGGCATAAGCCATGATTTGGAGCTTACTTGGGGCTGGATCTTCAGGAGGGTTCTCAGGTCTCCGATTTGAAGCTGAAGAATCAATAGCTATAGCCGTTTGGGTATTGCTCGAATGTTCTCCAGACTTTTGCCCAAAATGCTTTAGGACCCAATCTTTGGTCCACAGCAATAAAGAGGATGTGCGATTCTTGAAAGACCAATTTATCCCTGGGTTTAAACCCATGTGGCTGTGAGTAATCGGGGGTAGAGAGGGTATTTGCCATTTATTATCACCCTTATCAATATTTTCCCTTGTTTGCCCTTTATGGATGCCCAGCATCTCAATTCATCAAGGGATCGACATGAGATTTCCTTTATGCAATTGGAAATCCCTTATTTGTCCCTCCCCAAATGGAGGAAAGGAACGACAATGCTGGGAGTAGTTCGACATTTTGCACCTTTCTTCCTCCCCATGACATGCGTACAATTTGAAATTTGAAATTTGAAATTTGAAATCATAGAGTCCCGTATGGAGTCTCCTACTTGCTTTGACTCAGAGAAGCTATCCATTGAATAGTACTTCCCAACCACCTTTAAGACATACACCGGCGGGGAGCTATCGCCGGACTAAGAGATGTCCAGCCAGTCATCTTCCACAATCACCATGACTGGATATGTGCATTCGCCGTCTGAAATGTTAATATGCCTGGGGATCGAATCAATTAAGGTGGGTTTAATTCGTAGCCTGGCTCATCTAAGATCAGATTTGTTTCGAGTCTTCCAATCAATATATTTCAAACCTCCACAGCATCTTCCAATAAAGCGCATGACTTTGTCATTCCATAGATGGAGAGGGAGCCCTCGCGAACGTATACAGAAAGGACAGCGTCATGAGTTCGCATCTTTTGTGCCCAATGCCGGATACCACTTGTGAAACACCAAGGCTTCGAGGCGTCATGAGTTTGCATCTTTTGTGCCCAACGTCAGATACCACTTGTGAAACACCAAGGCTCCCGAAGAGACCATTCGGGAGCCATGGGCATCAAGCTAGCGCGCTTCTACAAAACTGTCTACAAAGAAAATTCCCCTATTTTCAACAAGAGGGACAATCTTTGCTCTATTCCTACATAAGAGGGCACACGTAATAATATCCTCAATTTCACCCCAGGGTAAGGACGGGGAAACCCTTTCAATACAGACACAGTGAAGGAGTTCTTCCTTGAATCTCCCCTACGAGTTCCGATTTTTGGGAGGACCTCTTTTCGTGTCTATATTGCTGCAACGATTAGGGTATTGGATCGCAATCACTGGGAACTCTTGAACGTTAGGGTAAAAAGGAGATTTGGGGTTAGATTTCTAAGGAGAGAAATCTCTTTGTAACAGATAACCAACATTTTCCCAACCAGATCCTCTTACATCTGCCGGAATAATGATGTGTCTCCCCTTGGACGATCTTGGAGTGACAGAAAGGATAACGTAACCCACCTTTCTCATTTCTTTTCCTCTGAAACACGATCACTCTATCCCCCTCATCCTTAGTTTTTACAAGTTTGTAACTGTCAGGCAGTCTGCAAGCATCACCGAACAGGGAGGATAACCAATCGACAGAACTTTGGCAGATTTCCACATAGCATACCCAAATCCACGTTCTGTTAGACGATCGAACACTGTATTGCACTAAATCAATTGAGACAACTTTTGAGTTTTCTTCTCAACCACACAAATCGTCATGAGGAATGCCGCGAGGTGAGCGCACAAAAAGCTAGAATGGTCAGAACCACTAGACTCTAGGAATCAACACACGAAAGCATCAATACCTTCAAGAAGAGGATTATGGCATCAGATTGGGCACCAACAACACATGCACAAAAAATAAAAATAAACAAACAAACAAACAAACAAACAGCAAGCAACAACTATAAGGCTTTGCATATACTTCCAGACATCCAAATTAGTAACCAGCTGTAATAGAAGTTTCAACTAGAACCCTGTCTCAAATTCAGTAACTCAATTTGAAGAAAACCCCATCCTACTTGTAATTAAAATAAACCCCCAAACTAACTGTCACAAATATACTCTACAATAAAATAAAACTAACTAATTAATTCTGTTAACAAACAAAAAAGATACTCCTGCATGAATCCTCCGAAGGTTTTTCAAAAAAAAAATCCAAAAATTAAGAATACATGTAGGGTACTAACCCAGCCGCAGCCCGCATAGCCTATTTCACCCTCCTGAAGATGAGGGGAGCATCAATTGGATTCAAAAATAATTCTATGGAACTCACTTAAAACTCAACCAGTAACCTTGCAATTTTTCCCTTTTCCCTGGATTTCTTCATGGGATGTCATTGATACTCTATCATTTAACAGACTAAAGTTCCCTTCCCCATCAGTTACAAGCTCTAAATCCTTAAAAAAAATCAAAGCTGGAGCCCATATGTATGGCTTCAATCTACATTTCTTTGGTTCACAATGGCAACTCCACCACTTTTCCTAATGATCAGTTGCAAACTTTGTATTTCACACTTTCTTTTTACAGTTCAATTCCACGCGCTACCTTACACCAAGTATCATCTTCTCAGCGCAGATTTGGTGCACCCCCTTAATGAACGCATAAGGTCCATCCATATGCAGGGACGGACACATGGCATCAAAAAAGTGATTTACACTTTTTGGGGAGTGATTTTCACTTTTCGGCATCATTTGTCCGCCCCTGCATATGTGCATACCTTAGGTGTTTGTTAAGGAAGGCGCAACAAATCCTAAGGGTCATCTTCTACAGAAGCCTCTATAGTTATCAAGTGCATTCCTCTATACCCCATGAAGTTTCTCAATGACTCAAAATGCATCAAATTTATAATTGTTAGCACCTATTAGATGTACCTACGTTAAACTAAACTTATATTTCCAAACCTTTGGAGTTTGGAATTTTTATCTCTCGTCTCAGCAATCATTCTACAGAAATCTCAGAAACCTAACATCCGGATGGTGGATTAGAGAATAGGAAGGCATCCCTAAGATCATTTGGCATCTTCTGCCTGGGGCTATACGTTGGGACATGTTGAAGGAGAGAAACAAAGGAATTTTTTAAGATAAGTCCTCGATGTGGTATGGTCTTTATGTCTCCATGTATAAGCTTCTTTTTGAGTGAGCTTCCATTTCTAACGAGTTTGTGGAGGGGGATTGGTACTATTTGTTGAGTGAAGTGTGTACTGGGTAGTTTCTGTATGCACTTTAGCGTCTTTGCCTTTATTCACCTGTATCTTCTTGCTATCATCAGCCCGTGGTTTTCACATTTCATGGACAAGAGCTTAAATGCTCTCACCAAAGTAAGTAATCCAAACACATAGGCCAATTTTATTATGGGTTCAAATGCAATTAGCACACTAAGCTATCAAAATCTTCATATATATATTAAGAATAACATTGGTTGAACGAAACCATCCACAACAAGAATCAAAAAATCAAACCCTAATAAACAGTTCAAAACCCTAAAACACGATTAAGTGCGAAAGACAGCAAGAAGAAACCCTAGAACCAGATTTAAGAGAATTAAAAACCCTAGAACCAGATTAAAAAAAAAAAAAAAAAAATTAAATCCTACAAACAGATCGAGTATTAAAGCATTAATCGTACCGGGTTAAAGGTGGTGGTGTTGATGGTGAGAAGAGAAATCTCATCGACCTTGGGCCTGAAGAGTGCGAGCTGAGAATTGGCGGAGGAGAGACCGAGGCGTCGGTCGCAGGGAGAGAGCTGTTGCGACTGGTTAAAGAAAAATGCAGCTCTATCAGCGAATGCGATCCCAAAGCTGAAACCGTCCGACTTCTGTATCTTGGTGTCGGAGCAGGGCATATAAACCTTATTCGTATCGTCGGCATCGACATTCATCGTCATCGTCATCGCCATCAAAAAGAAGAACATCATCATCGACATCTTCATCTCGGAGAAAGAAAATTTTTTTTATTTCGTCGCTGCTCTGGTTGATCTGATCAGACAAGGAAGGGGGGAAAATGGAGTCCCTTCTTCAAAATTTTACCGAATAGAGAAGTCACACGATGAGTTTGTCTTGTCGGAGAATGTGTGAAGACGGAGCCAGGGTCCTCTGCAGTGGTTAAATTGAGTTAACGTATAACAAGCGTCTACGGCGGAGGATACAGGCCATCTCTGCTCCGGTCAAAATGGAGAGATATTACTCTATTCATTTGTATTTACTTAAACAACCACTTTCAATGGATTTGAAATTGAATCATCTCATGTCCACGTCCATGGCATGCCAGTGCCAATAAATATGTGAAAGGTTGCTTTAATAAAAAGTAGTCAACTTGAAAAGCCTTCAACAAACCTTCTATAGTAGCCATTTAATCCCAAAAAAACTACAAATTTTATGTACATTCGTCAACCAATTCACCACAGTCTCTATCTTCTTAAGATCAACAAAAATCTCATCTTTCGAGATCACATGGCTAAGGAATATGATTTGGTTCAACCAAAACCCACACTTGCTAAGCTTTGTATAAAGCTTACTTTCCCTTAAAATTTGTAATGCAATCCTCAAATGCTTCTTGTGCTCTTCTAGATTCTTAGAGTAAACAAGGATGTCATCGATGAACACAGTCACAAAGTTATCCAAATAAGGTTTGAACACACGGTTCATTAAGTCCATAAAAACGATAGGGGCATTTATCAAGCCAAAAGTCAGAACTAAAAACTTATAGTGTTCATATCTAATGCGGAAAGCAGTCTTCGGCATGTCTTCCTTCTTTGTTCGAAGTTTATGGTAACTTGATATAAGATCAATATTCGAAAATACTTTGGCACCTTACAACTGATCAAACAAGTCCTTCATCATCAGCAACAGGTACTTGTTCTTTATAGTCAACTGGTTCAATTGTCGATAGTCGATGCACAACCTCATCGAACCATCATTCTTCTTCACAAAGAGTACTAATGCACCCTAAGGTGACACACTTAGGCGGATGAAACCCTTGTCAAGCAACTCCTAAAGTTGTATCTTCAATTCAACCAATACCATACGCTATGGGGCTATAGACATAGGTGTGGTACCAAGAACTAAATCAATAGCAACTTAATCTCTCGATCTAGAGGTAAGCCAGGAAGATCTTCTAGAAATACATCCACAAAATCCCTAATGACTGGAATGTAGTCAATCTTTGCCACTTCGACTTGGCTATCAACTACATAAGCCAAATAGTCTTGGCAACCTCTTTGAAGAAGTATGTCTACCTAAATCACAGAGATCACACTTAGAAATGAGTCATATTTCATTCCTTAGAAAGAGAATTTAGGTTGACCAGGTAGATAGAATACTACCTTCTTCAAATAGCAATGGATAGTGGCATGGTGCATTGCCAACCAATCCATTCCCCAAATCATATTGAAGTCATTCACATTAAGCAGGATCAAATCTATAGACAACTCTCTATCTTCAACCCTGAATGCACAAGACTATACCAACTCAGCTAGCATGGTCTTCCCTAACGGTGTAAAGTAATCAATACATAATCTAACACTCCAACCAGGACATCACCATCCAGTTGCAAAATAGTATAAGCTAATTGAGTGCACATTCGCAGTGGCACCTCAATATCCAAAAAAATAAGGTGAACAAAAGTCTTAGTACTAATATTTGATAATCCTTAACTTCACTTTAAGATACTTAAAATTCACCAATCTTAAACATCAAACATGAATAATCAATCAATCCTCAAATTATTCAGTTGACTTATCCCAAAACTCAATCTTTAACTCCAAAATAACATAGATTGTCTATAGAATCTATAAACCTGAC
Source organism: Platanus orientalis (assembly GCA_025762735.1). NCBI lineage: Eukaryota > Viridiplantae > Streptophyta > Magnoliopsida > Proteales > Platanaceae > Platanus > Platanus orientalis. The sequence goes on from JAOXJP010025127.1 coordinate 14,228, forward strand.
TCTGATACCAAGTTGTCACAACCCAAATCCGCGGGCCGAGAAGTGAGCCAGGTTCGGATTCGTGACATGGGAATGACTCGCCCCGAATCCATTTCTGATAGCGGAGAAACCAACAAACTCGGAATGTGTCATCAACTCTCTTAACTCTTTATATGTCATTTTTCATATAAATTTATTTTCTTATCATTTCACGTCCATTTGAAATAATAATCAAATTGCAGCAAAAATAGAAATAACATCATGACCATCTAAAATAAAAGGGGTTCTACACTTGCCCCTATAGTATATACAATCATAACCCACAACATAGCTCATCTTAAATAAATAAATTACTACATCATTGATAAAGTAACTAAAACTAAAATAAAATGTATCATCATTGGGCTTGAAAGTCTCTTCCTCATTTCTTCTTCTTCCTAAGGCGCAATCCAACCTATGCGCCTGCACAACTGCGAGTGGTGCCAATTGGGATAAGCTTGACGGGTTTAACGGGAGGGCATGTAGTTTATACAACACTAAAGGATGCCAAAGATAATCACAGTAGCAAATAAAATGAATCAAGATAAACTAAGAAATCAAAGTAAGAATGAGAGTACATCACATTACTAAACATGTATCCCTACTATGAAACGAGTATACACATGTCACAAAATAACCACAAGAGAGTCCAAAATGAACTAAATTGAATCTTACATATGCCAAATGTTATATGCCACATGCTAAATACTATATGTACATGTCATGTGCTATATACCTCATGCAAAGTACTACATACCACATGTCAACCCATAAGGGGTTTCTATCACATAATGAAACCCAATGTAAATAAAACATGTAAAGTTTCCGTCAAATCCAAAACATATAACCCATGTGAGGGTCGTCGGTAAAACAAATCACATAACTTGTGCAAGAGTCTCCAACAAACCAAATCATATAACCCACATAAGGGTCTCCGGTGTAACATATCATATAACATATATTGGGCCACTAGGGCCATCTTCACCAATTAATGTAACCTAGTGATTGGGTACCTAAAGCCATAAAGGAGAACTCACAAGGGTCTTTGGGGTCATAGGACCAATGAGCACGATAGCCGTCTTCACCTGTTAATGTGACCCGATGATTGGGTACTTGAAGCCATAAAGCTAATGCACAAAGGGGTCTATGGGGTCGTAAGACCAATGGGCACAATGACCATCTTCACCTATTAATGTGACCTAACAATTGGGTACCTGAAGCCATAAGGCTAACTCACAAGGGGGTCTACGGGTCCACAAGGGGCAACCCACATAAGGGTTTACGAGGCTACGTCTAGCCAACCCATATAAGGGTCTGCAGGGTCATAAAGACCATACACATATATAAAGGTCACAAGGACCAACCCACTTAGGGGTCTCTAGGCCTAATAAGGCATATTCCCGCATAGAGGTATCATATCAAATCTTCACATCCAAAATCATGTTCCAAAACCATGTTTTGTAAAATAAAATAGAAATTATATAATCATGTCATTTAAAAGATTTATGTGTTTTATCTCATGAAAAGTCCAAAGGATATAGTAGAAAATCACATGAAAAGTGTCAAATGCTTACAAGTAAGCTTAGATGGTGACCCAAGTCTAAGAATATATAGGGTGCTCATGGATGTAAAATCATTTTATGACAAAGTTTATGTAGGTTAAAAACAAAGTATCTCAAATCCTTTTTAAAAACTCTCGTAGAAATTTTGTGTATAGAACCACATGAAGATCCGGGAGTAAACCATGCCAATGATAACATGCACATGCCACTAAAAGATACCACATGATGTAAATAATAACGTGGCCACATGAAGATTTATGGAATTAGCACAATTTATCATGGTGTAACATGAATCGAATGAAACACACCAAAGAGAGTAATAAACTAACATATATTTAAGTAATATGTAAAATTTGTAAGAGACATTTTATCAAACATGTAGAGTGCAAGAATTAAGGGATTCAAAGGAAATCAAAGGGGAAACCTAATATTCACCATAAGAAACCTTCCACACCCTACATCAACAGTAAATAAAGCTCCCAAACTTCATCACATTGAATAGAGGTCATTCAATTCATCCCACAAAGCTCCATTCACAATAATACTACTCCATACCCCAATAACTTCATGGAAACCAACAAAAAAATACTAACCAACATGCACATCTCAAAGAAAGATGATCAATTTATAAGGAAACAACATTCTCAAAAGGAAATAGAAATGAATCCACCAAAATATAACTCACAATCATTAAATCTAAGATCATAGGAAATGAAAATGTGCATACACAACATATCCAACTCACACAATCCATGAATTCAAGGTTATACATAAGAAAATAATCAAGCTCATAAAAAAATAGATGTAGAACCACCAAATTCAAGATCATTTTGCACAAATCTATGATCCTAAGAATGGAAAAGTGAGCATAAACTGAATATCCACCCACCTAATACTAATCCTCATTGTCTTAAAGAGAAAAACTCTTTTAAAACTCATTTTCATTTGTTCAGTCTTCTTTCATCTATGAGTAAATAAACAAATCCATGATTAGAAACCATAAACTAAGGTAGAGAAATAGAAATTCATAGTCATTTAGACTAGATATAAGAAGAAAAATACCTAATCTAGTATATTTTCAAAGTTGGGAGTGAAACTTATCAAATTGGGGGAAAATCTCCTTATTCCTCTTTCAAGCTTCTCTAACCCCCAAATACTTACTCTATTTGTTCTAAATGACCTAAATGAGATCTTATAGGTGTTTTAACTTGTCCTAGACGAAATCCCACATGTGTGGGGGTCCAATGGGTGAAAGTCACATAAAAAATGACATAAAACGTAATATTTCA
>JAOXJP010025138.1:0-17096 GCA_025762735.1 Platanus orientalis
GTCACATCACCCCCAAAAAGTGAAATGATACTTCCCCTCTGTCTTGTCTCACGACGTCTCACAAAGAGGGTCGTCGCTGGTGATGTGAACCCAGAGTGAGTTGTCACTTAACCAGTTAGGAAAATGCCACGTGTGTTGTAGAGGATATCAGCCCCACTTAACCGGGTTCACCAGTGACACCGAATCTTGGACAGCCACGTGTATTAAACGGGGCCCATGAAAACATATAAATGTGGCGTCTACCCTTCCGTCATCTCGTTTCTTCCATCTCGTCACGATGTTTTAATTTCTCTCCCTTTTGCTTTCATTGGGTTTACCCGCGACCGCAAATTCAGACGCGGGATTGGGTGGTTGCCAAGCTGTGCGTTTCTGTGTATGTGTAGCGGAAGGAAACCCTAATCTTAATTTGAATTTTATCGGCATCCGTTTCTCTCGCCCTATTCGCGAAAGAAGGTAACCCTTTTCTCTTATTATCTTCAGATCTGTTAATCCTCAAGATCTAAATCGCGTTCCAAGATTCATGTTTCGAAGTTAAGATTTTTCAGGTCATTTATCGAGGGCGAAGGAAGTTCTATTTTCATCCGTTCAGCGGACGTTTAGATTCAATCTTTCTAGGTTTTCGATTGGTAGGTTTTTTTCTTTGGATCTCCCGCTCCCTTTTTCTCTCGTAATTTTAATTAAAGATTTTAGAGTCTGTTAATACTATTGGACCTTCTTATGGATTTCAATGTTTAATTTAATTTTCTTTTATAGTTGATCTGTAATTGGTTTAAATTGCTGCGCAGATTAATTTACAGATTTTGATTGTGTAGGAATTGGAGTTCAATATCTCTCTCTAAACGGCGTTTTAGAATCAAGTGAATTCAGTGTTTTATATTTGTATATGCTAAATTTTTCAGAGGGGGTTTGTGGATGGGAGAAGGTGCTTATTGTTCACCAGTCATAACTGATGGCCAAGTGGCGTATGATAATTCTTCCAGAACCGAATTGAAACGTGATCATCAATGGGTTAAAGATGCTTCTGAACCGGAGGTGTTGCCCAACAAGAAGCAAGCAAAAGATACTTCAATTGATGAACTAAACTCGGAAATTTTGAATCCAAATGTTTCTCCAAGGGAGAATGCTTCCAGTTGTCACACCATCTCAAGTCAACCTGCCGGGTTGGCGAGAGATAACCACTTGGAATGTGGTGATATCACATCTACCAGTACAGGGAATTCAAATATGGAGAGCATGAGCGATGAGGAGCCTAGTAAAGAGGACTCTTCTGCTGCTGTCTCTACTTCTCAAGTTGTAATGGAAGTTTCGAAACCTACCAACTCAGGGATTAGAAAAATAATATTCAAGTTCAGCAAGAGCAAGGAGGAATTTAACAATGGGTTATGCTCTTCAGTAGGTCAGCCTGTAAGGAAGGGGGTTGACAATGACCTTTCTTACAGTGGCTTTTACGAGCAACCTGGGACGAACTCCGTACCATTGGTTGAGTCGAGTGTAGACATGCCCATGGGAACTTCAAGAAAGGGCCTCTCTGAATCTGAAAACCTTCTTTCATGTGCTCCTAAAGGGAAGCTGGAATTAAAAATGTCCAAGAAGGTTGTTCCGAACAGCCACCCTACAAATGTCAAAAGGTTATTATCAACTGGCATTCTTGAAGGAGCTCGTGTGAAGTATATATCCTTTGTGCGGGAGGTAAATTTCAGTTCTCATATGCATATCTGTTTATCTTTCGCAGATCCTACCCTTTCTGACCTGTCACTTTGTTTCTGATACTTGTCAGAGAGAGCTTCCTGGAATCATAAAGGGTTGTGGATATTTGTGTGGCTGTCCACTATGTAATTTCTGTCAAGTAAGTTAGTCATTTAGTTCTAAGTGGTTCTAAGGGAATGCTCATGCCTATATTCTTGGCTTACTGAATGTTCGAATGGTTAATGTAGGTTCTTAATGCTTATGAGTTTGAGCAGCATGCTGGTTGCAAAACCAAACATCCAAATAACAACATATTCCTGGAAAATGGAAAGTCAATTCATAGTATTGTCCAAGAGCTAAGGCGTACACCCCTTAGCTTGTTGCATGAAGTGATTCAAAGTATGGCTGGATCATCAGTAAATGAGAAGTTTTACCTGGCTTGGAAAGGTGATGCACAATATTATGTTCATGAGTTATTTTATTGTTGTTATTCATAAAAAAAGTTACTATTTTATTGAATCCATTTTAGAAAGGGCTTGTTATGGACACAGAAATTATCTCTCTTGATGTGATTCGGCAAGTTGGCTCACTTGTTCATCGATTTTGACTGTTAGATTGACGGCCTATCTCTTGAAAGGCCCATTATAAAGGAGTATTGGTGATTGTTTACATAAACCATTCTAAGAGAAAAAGATGATCTAAAAGGAAACAGTACTATTTTCATCATTTTGGTGAAAAGAGTGCCTTTAACATTGTTTTGACGGTGACATTTTTATCATCCAGAATCACTTCAAGCAGAAAATCTTCTACCATTCAACGGAAAGTTTGAAACAGGAAAACAATCTCAAATGGAGCTTTTTGACCTGCCTTATTCAACTGTAAGGTACTGTTGTTTTTTGTTTATGTGGTCTGAATGTTTTTGTTTGACTTGAATGTTAAGATTTCCCCCCCCCCCTTTTTTTGCTGTAAAATCAAATTTATTGGCATAGTAATATCTTTAAAGCAAGAAAAGATACAGATTGTGCACATTACATACTTCTCTGGATCATTGTATCAGCAACAAGGAACTTGAGATAATATGTGTGAAAGCTTGCTTGTATATTTTTGATGCAACGGTAGAAGAACTTCATTAAGAGGAAAAAGAACAAATAGGTTCACCAGGAAGGTGAACAAAACAACAACCAAGCAGCAAAAGCAAACAAACGACAATAAAAAAAATCTAAACCAAGGCCGAAGCCTCAAACTAACTTATATGCATGAAATTCTCATTAGCCCATAAAGAATACCATCAGTCGATGTTGTAATCCTTTTGAATCGAGCATCAATCATGGATAGTGTTATATATAATGTCTTGCAGATCATCTTGAGTAGATGAATATTTTGACAAAGGGCTGTCGGTAGGTAGGCCCAAACAACTTTGGGAAACTTCTCCAAGCTAGATAAGCACCACCCAACGATAAAAATTCTAAATTCATGTGGGAAAAGCTTTACCACCCCCATATGATCGAGAAAGGAATTGTACATTTTGTGAGTCACTGAACAATGGATAAGCAAGTGGTCTACTGATTCGTAGTCTGAATAACACAAAATACATATATTCTTTAGATTCCACCCTCTCCTTTTCAAATGGTCCAAAGTAAGGTTTTATCCATGAAATAATTTCAAAGAAAAAAAGTCACTGTAGAAAGAATACCTTTACACCATGCACACTTTTAAGGAAAAGGGTAACAAAAGAACTTTTAATAGCCAAGTAAAAATATTGAAGTGAAAATATTCATTTCCCCCCTTTCATTTAAGTTCATCCATCCATCCATCCATCCTTCTCTCTCTATCTCTATCTATCTAGGCCTATAATCTTGTGGATGGCCAAGTAGCTTCATTGACTTCTCCACCTTGATGTGGACAACCCACATGTGTCTTGGTGGGGTCCACTGTCCACATAGAAAGACATATGGGACACATGGAGAAACATCTTTGGGACACATGATGTAGTCTTTTTAGAGTTATTTTACTATTTTACTTAATGTTTTATGAATTAATAGAGTTTAGGACCTAGGCAGCATTTTAATTTTTGTTTTTAGGCATTTTTGTAATAAGGCATTGTTGCCAATGGCATTTAGTAATTTTAGGGAGTTTCTAATTTGGTTTCTTGCTATTTTCTTGAGTTTGTGAGCCCATATATAGGGCTGCACAGTTTGTGAGCCTATATGGAATTAACAAAAATTTTGGCTGGATTTTTGCTCTCCACGAGTGGAACTCCTTCTCTTCTTCTTCAAGTTGCCTTATCTTGAGGCTTGATTAGGGATTAACTAAGTGTGGATCATGGATTTTCCCACAAAGCTATTTTTCTCCATCTCCCTTGTTTCTTCTTCTTATTTTCTATTTTTTATTCTTTTTCTCCTTTCTTCTTATTTTCTTCTTTTTCCCTCTTGTTCTTTACTGTTTTCCCTTTTTCTGGTTTCTTGAATTAAGTGTGTGCAGCCTTAGTTTTTATATAATTTCATCTAGCTAGAAATCTCGGAATAACCTAAAGTTTGGTATACACACTCACACACTCCTCATATATGTCTGAATTACCCCATCAAGTTTCAGAATTTTCTGAAGCACGACCAGGAGTATTTTGGTAATTTTAGGTTTCTGCCCAGAAATTACAAAATTGCCCTTTTGGGTTTCTTTCTTCTCTTTCTCCCTCTTTTCTTATTTCAATTCTTTCAAACCCATCTAATCAATTTTCTTCTTCTATTTTCATTAAATTTTGATTACTTAAAGTTCAATTCTTGGTTCTTTAACCTTATTCTACTTTCAGATGTTTTGGGCCACCTCAACATCAATTGAGGACCTCAAAGGCAAATCCATATAGAATTGCATCCCATTTGTAGTATGCTGGTGTATTTGGAGGGGAGGGGGGAGACAAACGCCAGAATTTTTCAAGGATTCAAGTGTGCAGGCTTCCAAGCTCCAGGAAAAAGTCTTGTCCAAAGTGTATTTTTGGGTATCTCATTCCCCAATGTTTAAAGTGGTGAAGTTCTATAAGTGGATCTTTGACGGGATACTATTGCATTCTTGTAGCCATTAGTTGCTGCAATTGTTTCTTAAATCTCGGGTGTTAATCCCCCTTATTCTCTGTTTCTTCTTTTCAATAAAATTCCTTTTCAAAAATTAAAAATAAAATAAAGAGCAAATCTTTCATTTCCTACATATCAATATTATGGTACTTACAGACATTTCCATCATGTATCATTATACATTCTAGATTCAAGTATTACCAGAAACTGTAAAAACATTTAACCCAATTCATGATTTCAGCAAGTTCTGCAGAACTAGTTCAAATCAATGCGAACACAGAGAATACAATATAATCTATGTTATCTACCAAGAAATTCCACAAAAACATCCATGATATCCACCCAAAAATAAAAATAAAAAATAAAACCTAACTCTATGTTACAGATGATAATGAGAAAAGGAAGCAACAGAGCCTACTTCTATGTTACAAACAAGCATCCAAAGAGTGTAAAACATATCATGCACCACCACACTAGAGCCAGTACTAAGAGAATTGCCAGGTAATAAGGAAAATGTGTAGGACTTTATGCAAATATCATATTGTTATCAGTGTATATTTCACTAAGCTACTTGGTTGTTGAACTTCAAGACTGATTACAGAAACAAGTACAAGAAATTGGATATTGAGTGAGGTAATTATAATCAAGTACACAACTGAAGTCAACCTTTATGCAACAATCAGAATACGTACTCACTGATAAGGATCATCAAATTGATGAGAGAACCCTTCGATGCACCATAAGACAAAATAGAATCAACCAGACAATCCTGATAACCTGACTGACTGATGAACCTTCATTTCAGATTGGTCTAAAGCAGCAAAAGAAAATGGTTCATCCAATGGGTTAGGGTTGCCAGGGCAGTGGGGTTTTCGGCAGTCAACATTCCAATGGGTGCTTCATCAATCAAATGATCCAGATCAATGGGGTTTTGCACTAATAATTAGTTAGGAGACCACCAGGAATGGAGGAGCTATTTTATATCTTTAGAGACATGGTAGGGATTGTTAGACCAACCTGAAACATTGACACAGGACCACAGCGAAAAATCTTACGCAACCTTCCATAAACTGAGAGCTCCTCATATGTCATTCCCATATCCACTTCATCCAACTGTTTTACACAGAACACAGATGTCAAGCATTATATAACCAATAAGTTCCTTCCAATTATCAAGAGGGGACATGGGGGCAAACTAATGAAAGACAAATTACAAACAGATGTGCAAATCAGGGTAACTGTTAAGTACACTCTCGGACAGAGTACTGATGGCTTAGTGTTGCAACCAGAGGGTGCAATCCACCATTCAATAGGTACCTTCCATAAGATCTGGCCAAATATATATCTGATTGAATAAGCATAATCATCTGATCAATTACATTCTTTCAAATGCTCAGCATATGGCAACTGGTCCAGCAAATATATGCCAGAAGATCAAGAAATAAAGAATGCAGGATCACAACATCTGATAGAATTCAGCCAACAAGTTCTAGTTGGACCCAGTACAGTGGATCCCACCTCCTGCACTTACACCTAATATACTGCTTTGCAGTAGATAGACCATCCTTACATACTATCAAATGGGTGACACAGATATATACTGAGCAGATGAGCTGATTCTGGAAAGACTACTTAAGCAAGGGGAAAAAAAAGGAAAAAAGAGTGGACAAAAGAAAAAAAATGGGGAAGACATACAACATGTACACTGTAGAAACAGGAAAGTCTCCATGGTTATCAAAATTATTTAACAATGGATGTGATACAGATAAAGACAATGAAGAATAGTTTATTGATAATAATACTTCCATTTCACACTCTATACCTGGCTATAATTGGAACGTATGGGCTCCAGTTCAGCAGTTGGAGGAGCTGCTTCTATTTCTGCCAAACTTGAGTAGCCAAGATGGGTGGCAGCCCATCGTAGAAATGCCCGAAGATCCTGCTTACTAATGCTTCCAATGGGATTTATATCTGCAGAGCTACAGTCGTACTGTGGAAAAAAAGATTCAAATGTGTGTTCACATATAAAATTCTTAAGTTCACTTACTAGAAAGGAAGATAACTATTCAATTGGTGCATCAACTGCACATCATATAAATAGGGGATACTACAATGCCCAGTGTTACAAAACCCATTTAAAGACGCAAATGGATAGCTGAGTGGACATGACCCAACCAAGAATTGAGTTGAGCAAAGGGGATTAAGGAGTCGATCAAACAACTGGAAGATTTGCCCCATGTTAACTCTACTCAATCAAGTTAATGGGCTAAATGAGTTCACCAAAATCCTAAAACAGTTCATTAATTACTCAAAAACCTGGCAGGTCAGGTACCCAGCATTTGACTTTCAGTAGGTAGGCTCCGATGGTACCTTTGTTAAGTAACCACGCAATCCTTCATCCACGTTCGAGCTACCCAAAACTAGATAAAATCCAGGCTTGTTGTGAACCCAAGGCATAAGTGAGGCCAACATAAAAGCTATCACCATTCTAATTCGAGCTTGAATGTTTTGTAACCCTAAGTTCTCAGCATTTGATCCCCCATCTACCTGTGCACACAAAAAATACGGTTGAACTGTTTGAAGTGAAATCCGCTGATGCTGATGAAATTTGATTATGGCTACAGTTGACACACAATTTACCAATATTATTACTAAATAAAGTATAATATAACCCATTTTAATTTTAACTAAAAAAGAGCTCAATCATGGGAAACAATTTCTAAAATTGAGTGAATGGAAACATATGAAGCTTCATTAGTTGCATACAATATATGATAAATACACAAAACATAACAAATTTAATATATTCCTACACAAGATGACTGAATATTTCACATGCAGGGCCACTTATCTTAGAAACATCCATGTGTTTCAGTGCTTGATATGAATACAAACAAACCAGCTGACATATTCACACAATTTATTCCATGCATTAATATACTTTTCAAACAAACTAGTCCATGGACGAATGGTTCAATATGCTGATAAAACATGAAAAGTCATAATAACTATACATATATAGCAGTTGAAAGCAAGATATATGATAAATTATAAGTGTCTGACTGTAATTGACATGAGTGGATCATCCCTAATTTGATGATCAAAACTACTCAATAAAGAGCTAGAATGTGTATGGTAAAGCATCCATATTGTGGAGAATTAAGAATTCTCCTTAATACTTAAAAATGGTGAAAATAAATATCTTAATGCGTGATTAACACTTTAATAGCCCCTGGATTTGTTTGACCACGACCCAGATGTCAATTCTGATTACAGATATCGGATCAGGGCTCCATAGATCTTCAGCATGGCTGGCTTGGCCTCTCTCTCTCTCCAGGGGGAAACTAGGGGCAGTTCCATGCGACAGAACCCCCTTTTCTCCTCCCCTTTATGCAAGTAGGTTAAGGCGGTTTCTGCTACCTCTGCGCTCCTAACAAATTCAATTAATTTTTTGGATTCTTCAAGGTCGGTTGAATCCAATGGGCCTCAGTATTCTGAAGCCCACTGGAACCAATGGTGGTCTGGAGCTCATTTGGCACACTAGGCTGACTTAACAGGGCTCCGGACTACATTTCCAAGATTAAACCTAAATTGTCCATCTAGCTGCACTGAAGCCTAACACCAGATCAAACCAACCAACTTTGCTCTGAAGTGATAACCATAAAGCACCTATTAAAACTCCACAGCTATGCAAACATGAAAAGCAAAGAACTTCTGATACATGCATGTTTTGCAGTTGTGGTGATTTGAACCACTAATCTTTGCCAAGACCCCTACAGATGAAAGCATTAGCCACTTGACAACTACAATTGTTATAATTAGCAATATATTGAACTTAAAATATTATTTACACTCTAATTCTATAACCTAAATTAAATCAAAACACCCAAACACAAACATCCATACATTGGATGGTTAGGATTATCTGATAGGTATGATTTCTGGGATTGGGCCACCAACTGAACAATCTGGATCAACGAATTGGCAGGCTATGTATACAGCATGGAATGCAAGACACAAGTTGTCAATTAATTACAGATGAGAGTAAACCTTCCCCTAGTTTACCATTGGTAATAGGTCTCATAGACGGAGGATCCAAAGGCAATGCAAAGACTTGACATTTTGAACTGATGCACAGAAGTTAGTGTCATTGAGTTTTACCTTATAGCGTGGGCGCTTTCCAGTAAGTGTTTGGAACAAGGAGAGCAAGGCAGAAATAACATTATCTATGCTAATGTCAAGGTGCCACGAGCCAATCTCATCTGCTAGGACCTTTGCACGTGATCTTGTGGCCTCTGAACTGCAGGGTATTTACAATTACCTGTGTTATTGATCACTTCAAATATGTCGAACTTAGAGCACTTGGATTTGAAAACATTACCCAAACCTCTAAGAAAATTTCTTCAATTCAGGGTTATTAGAATATAAATTGACTAACAACTCAATCCATGATAGATAATCATGAATATGAGGATATACAGCTTAATGCCTTTCCAGGGACCCCTCACATGTCTTTCAGGACCTATGTTCAAGATACAGGCCTGTTGCACATCAATTCAGGCCATCCATAAGATAGGATTCCCCTTTAAGGAGATATAATACAAAGATATTTACTGGTCAATAATCATAACCAACTGATCAAGATAAAAGGTCAATGGTTGGGACAAGTATGCAAAACTAATGAATGGTCCAGAAGAAATGACACATTAGATTCCAAGGACAATCCTATCCATGTAATTTTTTATTTTTCAATGTAAGGAATGGACTGTCATATGGATGTTCCAGATTGATTTACTGAGGCACCACATGCAAGGGTTTGACTGTGGCTTATGTGGTTGGTGATTGACTCAAACTTGTAGTTGAGATATTGAGATTTTGTTATCTGTGATTATTTTGAATTACTTTGGCCATGACAACTGAGATACCTTATGAATACATGAGATTATTGTGTCTTGATCCAGTTATAATCATCATCTTTGTTGGTTGTGATTAATGAATGTTTTGATGATTTATTTGTGAAAAATATGCTTGTTCTATAAATTGTGGAAGGTCTGGTTTACTTCCAGAGCTATTTGAACTCACTCTATTTATTTATTTCTCGCAGAGGGTGAGATACCACGAGTAGCTGTACCTCCTATAGACCAAGTCCGGAGGAGCACTTAGCCAGAGGCTCATGTATCTGGCGGTGTCATGGATTCTTCACATGTTTATAGTTTAGATGAGTTAGAAGGCTCTGTGGATACCAGGGATTTTTTTTTTTATTATTATTATTTTTTTTTATAATTTTGGACTTGTATTATATTTTGTGGAAACATACGATGTATATGTGTATATCCTTTTTGTCTTACGTGATGATGGATGGCTGTCAGGTGGACAGCATTTACTGATGATGTGGATGGAATATAAGGGAGTACTATTATTATGTTTTATTGGGTTTACACTTCCTTTGTATGGGATAATTGTCCCTATGGGCCCTATTTACACGAAGATGCTGCCGAAATTTTTACAGAGTGACTGAGGGAGCTATATTTACTTTTTATGTGAGAAGTGAACATGGAATTAAGGTTCCCTAACTGCCACACGTCGGTATTGGTTGTTGACCGAATCTGTGATGCAGGACAGCCTAGAGATGGCTGCTAACCTGTGGGTTATGGGCCCACAAAATACTAGAACAGACTTCCACTCAGGGTTTTATCAAACAAATCACAAGTTATGCCCAATCTCAAAACTATGAACCAGCACAGCAGTCCAATAAAAGAAATTTAAAACTCAGCTCTCAACAGTAGGGACTCAGTTATGTGGGTAGATTCAACAGCAGATCAATGTGGGAACCTTAAAAGACTTATGTAAACATGCAGCAGCAGGTGTCAAGTAGGGAAGTAATAACAAGTTTAAAAGTGCATCTAGCAATACCCGAAATAGGATTAACAAAGAATAGTCCCCAAGTTTTTAGGCAGCAGGCAGAGAGAATAAAACAGTCTCCTTTTAAGAGATAAAATTACAGAACTCTATAGAGGTAAGGTCTACCATGAGACTAACAACCTATGCAAGGCTTGGTTCTGGTTCTGGGAATGTCTGCAGGATAAAGTACATCAAAAATATGGAATTTCAGGTTCATATATATATGCCGCAGATCAAGGGTTCTGCTGGTATTGCCTTGAAACAAATCTGATTGGTCTGCAGGTATAGGCTTAACAAGTAGTGATGTTGGGGTAGATCAGAAGGGATTCGTGGGTATCCACAGCAGGGTTTTAGAACAAGGATCTGCAGAAAAGATAAAGGCTATAGAAGCAATGGCAGATGTAGAACTTTATAGAAAAAGTCTGTAGAACACCTATAGAAGGCATGGATTTAATGGGGTTCTGTTCCGGAAGCCTGAAACAGGTCAAACAAAGGTCTAGTATCAATGGTTATAAGAGTTTCTAATCTGGCTGAAGGTCCAAATTCTGCAGAAAGCCTTATAGAACCCAACTGAAGGTTATAACAAGATGGGTTTTGGGTTTCAGGGAATCTGCAGCAGTTTTAAGAGGTTTCAAGGGTAGCGGCAAGGTTTAGAACCCAGGGGAGGACCTGCAGACCCACCCGAAGACCCAAGAAGGTTAGGTTTCTGAATTTGATTATCTGAAACAGTTCAGAATCTCCTAGGTATAGCCGTAGGTCTTGTTAGAGTTCTAGAAACTCTGCAGAGAAGGTACTTGATGGGTAGGGTTCAGATTTGAATAATAAAAAGGAAGGTTGTAACAATCAAGAATTGAATTCTTAACTTGAAACCACCATAAACAAGATAATAATAACAATAACACTAATAATAATAATAATAATAAAAGAAGAAGAAGAAGAAAGTACCTGTTTTTGCAGCCTCTCAGCACAAGAACAGGGGTTCTGGTCTCTCTCATCAAGAGAACTCAAACCCTAGGAATCTCTCCAAGGGAAACCAATCTTTGATTTTCAAACACACCCGGCCGTGAGCAAGGGAAGCCAAAATTACTTAATTCCATCAATAATTCAAACTACAGGGTTCCTCTCTATATAGATGAAGCCCCTTTCTAAAAGCACATTACACTTGGCCAAATTCCTAAAATACCCAAAAACAATAAATTAAATGACCCCCATGTCCCATTCTATTTAAAACAGAAAATAATGGCTAAAATAACAATAAAACACTAAACTAAGGTACTAAAACAGCATATAAAAAAATCTCCCAAGTGGCCCACAATATGGCCCCCATGGCTGTCCACATGTGGGTCCCATCAAAACACATGTGGGCCCCACATCGGCATCGATATCCACATCAATCTGAGGCATGACAAGAGTCAAGATTATGTAAAGAACTCTTAGTAGACATGTGAAAGATCTTTTAGAAATATAATATTCCTAAATTAAGATTTTTACCTTTTACTTCATTATCAAATTAAAAAAATAAAAAAATATTCAATCATTAATTTATATAAAAGGTTGTAGGAACCACGTATGTTAGTTCCAACAAGTGATTTGCCACAAGTCAAAATAAAAAACTGCATCCCCAACATCTAATAGAGAAACCCTTAGCGTAAAATATAGCTTCAAAGAGTTTTAAAAAGCATGAACATGTTAAAAACAATTAATGAAGGTGTAATTAATCAAATTAGAATGAAAAGAAAAAAAAATTTACTTAAATCTCAGAATCCAACTTTTTGTTAACATGTGAGGCTCATGCTGTTTCATAAGAGGATCAAATCATGAAGCCTGCCCTTAACAAGTGCCTCACACACTGAGGCATAGTTTTATTTATTGATACGTATCAGTATCAAAGCTTACCGATACGAAAACTACATGTAATATTAATATACAAGGTATCAATGTTACGTATAGACAGAGGCATTACTTTCTTTTTATAAAACTTCCTGATATTGATAGAAACCATAACGATATCACTGCAAGGAGCTATAAACCCCTTGTTTTACATTTTTTTTTTTTCACAAGGAAAATTTTTTTGTGATATTTCACACAAAATCAAGGACTCCATCTGAGTCCATTTGAATCAAAAACTAAGATTTGGTCCGAATGGAAGGATTGTCCTGAATCTCAAAATTTCAAGAATTTTGACAGTCCAATCCTTTCCATAATTTTAGTAAAAATTGGAAAAAAAAAAAAAATTTAGGGAAAATATGAAGCCAACTCAGGTGGGTGGGCCATGGATTGTAAAGGGGCAGTCCCAAAGCAAGAGGCTCCCGCCATTGCGGGGTCTGGCGAGGGTCAGATCTACGCAGCCTTACCCCTGCAAGCAGAGAGGCTGCTTCCATGACTCGAACCCATGACACCCAGGTCACAATGGAGCAACCTTACCAATGCGCCAAGGCCTGCCCTCGGGCCATGGACTGTAACATGTTAAATATATATTTGGATAGTTATTTTCCAACTTTCCGAATTATGTAAATTTAAGTATGGTAAAATAAAATGGCATACCCTTTATTTAAAACCATGCTAGTCTTACGCATTACATGGGGAAAAAAGTAAAGTAAAATTTATTTAAAATTATTTTTTATGTGATGGATTATGAGTTAATGTTATGTAAAGCATCATATGCCACTTAGAGGTCATATTCTAAGTGTGGAATCAGTTTTTAATCTCTAGGACCACCGATATGTCTTTGTATCTGCATTAGGGAGATGATGATAGTTATGGGTGTGTTATGGTTTTTCATACATTTATGACATTATTGTTATGTGTATGGATTTGTGGAGTGGAATGTTTCTTTTTTATTTCCTAACTATATGTGGATGAGTAGCATTATAATGTAGTGTTTTTAATCATTTCCCAACCCTAGGTGATTGATACATGCATGCCAACGTATGTCATAAGGGTATCATTTTTCAAAAAGTCATAGATGGTTGTCTTGATTATGTAATGATGTTAGCGGTGTAATGGTGCTTATTCTAACATTTCCTGAAATTTCATCCAAAGTTTTAAGTTTCCCATAATATTTTCATAGTTTCCATAACTTCCCTTGATGTTTCCATCTATGTTCCAATGGAATTCCTCAGTTTGTGCTTTGGATTTATATATTTCATTGGTGTGGATGTTTTTTTTATCATTCCTAACTCTATGTGGATGTATAGCATAATTATGTAGTGGTTTTAATCATTTCCCAACCCTTGTGCTCCAGATATGAACAACAGCGTATGCTATGACGGTATCGGTTTCCTACAATCACCACCATAGAAGGTTGTATTACTTATGTTATGATTTCTTGGTGCCTATAGGTGCTTATTCTATCATTTCTTGAAGTTTTGTATGAAGGTTCCAATGTTTCCATAGTTTCCATGATTTTTACATGGTGTGCAAAACATTTCCATGATTTCCACGATATGTTTCCATTTCCGAGGGAACTGAAACCAAAACTTCAGACCTTGGGTCTAAGTTTCTAGGGGTTTGAGCCTCTAAGACCGATGTATGAGGAGATTTCCTTGAGCCTAAGCTTTACAATCCCTTTAAATCATTGAAATCAACAAACTAGAAAATAAAAGTAAACTTATTTTTAGTACTTTAGATTTGTGAATTTGAATACGAACAAAATCTTTGACAAAGAAATTATTCTATGCCTAGTTTTGTAATCGTACACTTAAAATACCAGTTAAACAACTGAATCTAAAACAAACAAAATTTTAGAAAAACTCGAAGGCTAATAAATATAGAAGAATTACAAACTGATTTGGTGAGTATGGTGAAGGGGAGTGGGTTTAGCAAGAACAGGAGGAAGAAGAAGAGAAAATTTTGGAAAAAAAATGTGTGGGATGTCTCTACACCAATATCTCTTATTAGAATGTTTTTGTACATTTATTAGACGACATAGTTTTAGTATACCTATACCATATCAATTACATGTAGAAGAATTACAATACTACCCCACACTCATATACATGAATTCTCCAGCAATAAAATCATTATTAGATAAAAACTAGAGGTAGAAAAGAGGCTTCATTATCAGCTTGTTAAAATAAAAAATTATAACAAAAATATTAGAAACCCAAAGAAATTAATGTGTCAAAATACAGTACTTTATTTTTGAAAGAAAAAAAGAAGTAATGTATTTTGACACATTAATTTCTACGGGTTTCTAAGATTTACTAGAAGAAATCCTTGATTCTGGTCCATGTCCCCACCTATTTTCAGATCCCATGAATACCGTGTAGAATATGCGTCTAGCAAATTCTTTGCTGCTCGTAGGAAACTGCCCATCAGTGTAATGACCAATTCGTATGGCATCAGCTTTGACTTGTTCATCCCCATCCGCAATTTCTGCATATTCATGTGTCATCAACCATTAAACCAATGAAAAGAGAAGAAAAAAGAGGATATCCAAGAACATGAATGTTTGGGTCACATATAAAAGTCATTTTCTCCTCAGCTATACAGTTGGTGAGACCTAGTGCTCAAAACCTCTTTTCAAGGTGGAACTCAGGACCCAAATTGTGGTGTTGAAGTTCAGAAGTGGTTTTGGCTTCCCAAAAGTATTGATAGCAGAGTTTGAGTTGCCTCACTACTGCTCTATGAGTATTCCAAATCATACTGGACCTGGATTGAATGTATATACTAGGTTCCAGTAATAGGTATGCTTGGACCCACACCCATGGACACCATAGTATTATCAAATCCAATGCTTCCACTCAGACTTCTGAGCATTAAGTTAGGGACAACAGTGTAGTGGGTCCGCTAAAAATCTCCTAAGGGAAGGAGATACGCTTGACAATACTGACCGCCCTTTCTGTTACATTGCACTCTTCTGAAATGTAAAAAAGGAGAGGAAAAAGAGGACAGATGGTCCAAAAAGAAATTGCATATATTCAAAGGTTATGGTCATTCAGTGGGCTTGCTTGTTGACTTAAGTCTTCTTGGAGGGTTATAACTGCCCACATGTGAAAGGTGGGAGGGAGGCTTCATGTCCTCCACCTCAACTCATTCCTTGTCGAAACACACAATTTGCACTCTAAATCAACTGAATCATGAGTTTGATTTGAAACAAGAGAAATATTGAAAGATACAGTTCTAGGACACTTCAATAACATTTAAAACCTCAGATAATTTACCTCTTACAACAAGCTGGCACATGCAGCCTACAATGGCGGCTACAGAAGAGCTATCTGCTCCACCAGAAAGTGGAAGCAAAAATCCAGAAGCTCCACTTCTTCGTAGATAGTCCCATAGCCAGCAACCAGGTCCAAAAGCTATTTCCTCCTCTGGAGAATGATACCTAATCTGCATTGTGAATGATGTTTACTTGCACAAAGAAGACTGACAAAAAACACAATTTTTATATTTGACTAACACAACATGTAAATATATGTAATATTTCTACAGACAAATGACGAAAACTCAAAGCACTACCAAGCAAGTCCCTTGGTTCAACAAATAAGGATCAAACTTGTCACTCCTATAGGTAGGTAGGTAAATGCTTACAATCACTTCAATAATAACTCCTAATATCAGTATGGTGAACAAAAGCATTGCAAATTCTGGTGGTGGCAGTCAGGAAGTTTATGGTTCAACAAATCTAACACAGAAATATGTTCTACTTTACCCTAAGGCCTTGTCTGGTTGCCATTAAAAGCTGATTTTCTCATGATTATTGGCAAATTTTCTTGAGAACATCATTTTCAAGCTGTCTGGTTGCCATGAAAAGCTGGTTTTTTCATGGTTTTCTCATGATTCTTTTCTTTTCTTTTCTTTTCTTGTGGGATTTTCTTTTATATTCTTTTCTATCCTTTTCTATTCAATTCAAGGCAACCAGACAGGCCTAAGTGTCATTTTCAAGATTCAGAAGTAGTAATAGATAAGGCACACCACCAATAGATACCCCACTTAAATGCTTACATCTCCTCATTTCAGAATGTCGTTGGACTTTGGAAAGAGAGTAACCGGACAGAATTGCCATATCCAACAGTCAAAATAATAATAATAATATATTATTGGAAACAGAAGAATATTAAAATTAATGTGTCCAAATACAGGATGGAGGAATCCGCAAATGTACAAGATCTACATGTTCAAAATCTATACATTAGGAACATAATCCCAAACAACATTTTGCCAAATCCTGCTGAAACTCATGCATTCAAAGTCTCTAAACTAAGAAGCCATGGCTTTTACAACCAATGAACCTGCATGCCTAAAATCTCTTCTCACATGGGTTGTATATTTTTATGTCATGAGCTCATGGTATTATATAGCATGCATACTATTTTTTTTTTTAATAGGTAAGTAAGTGAAGACGGGTTGTGAACCCAGGTCTGTGGTACGACACCCACAGACTTTACCAACTTAGCGAGCTGACATCTTTGAAAGGTGAGATATAAGAGATTTTTTTTT
>JAOXJP010025149.1:0-17096 GCA_025762735.1 Platanus orientalis
GGGTTGTTATTTTTGCATCTCATGCGATTATTAAGCTTTCGGAAATTGTTGGGACAGTGGTAAGTTTAGGTTTCTTTTCTTTTCTTTTTTCTTTTCTTTTTTTTTTTTTTTTTTTTTTTTTTTTGGGGGGGGGGTAATTACAAACACACACACACACGCATCGAGGGGAGCTCCACAGTGGACATCAAAAGTGATCACAGCTTTCAATGCCATGCATCTCGTTTTAGTTTTTCCTCTCTCTCTCTCTCTCTCTCTCTCTCCCTCTCTCTCATTTCTTTTGATGTCGTATGCTCTGTTGTCGTCTCTCACTCTTTGTTTTTGGATCTTTATGTCGTTCTTTTTTTTCTAATATTATTTTATATCTCACTCTCTGTGTTTTATTCTGTCAAAGCAAAAGAGTCGAACCTTTTTTAAAAATGGTTGATTTTCTTCACAGTTCAATAATATGGGGTGGAGTTTATGTTATGATTTCTTCATATCAGTGGCTAGGATGCAACATCTTTTTTATTTTCTCTTTCTGGGGTGAGATATTGCAGGCGGGTAACAAGAATCTTCAGTTTCTCAAATTGTTTTGTGGAAACAAGGTATGGAATCCTCATTACATGCTCTCTACTTAACTATCTAATCGTGTTTTTGATTGTTCTACAAACTGTTGTTATTTTATTTAATGAGCACTTGGAATAGATTCTTGAGTTTTTGGTTGGAATTTTTTTTTCCACAAGTAATTTACTATTGAGAGGTCATTAAGTTGTTTAATTATCTATGTACTGTTTAATGCTTTGATGGTTTTGTCTTTGAGCTCATGGAATCTTAAATATATTGATAATACCAATGTTGTGGGGTTGGTCAACAAAGAGGAAGCATTACAGAATTTTTGAACTCACCTTGTTGTGTTCGAAAATGATTAACAATGGAATGGAAATAAGTAGCATGCATAATGCCCTCTCTAAATGTCAAATGTTGCAGATTTTGACTTCCCAATCCACAACGCTATTGTAGACATGAATCCAAACCTTGAGAATCAGTACGGTTTAAAAGGAAGAGTTAATATATACAGCAACCATTTGCGCGTTGGCAGGAGTCATATGTGCCATGACTGCAGCAGAATATTATGGTAGTTACATTGATAAGGCACCTTGGGAAAACAATAATCACACCCCTTGAAACATATCATTGTTTATTTCAACACCCTTACTTCAAACTGATATACAACTACTTTTTGGTTATTAGTCATGTTACATTATTGCTTCTTATACCATTGCTTATTATATCATTGCTGCTGGCTGATTAGATGTGGAGGACTAGCTTCAGGTACAAAACAAATTCCCTTACATGTGATTTTCTTTAGGTCTTAGTTCAATTGGATTTGTGTGTGTGTGGACAATGTATTATGCTAAAGGAAATAAAAATAATTTTGTTTTATTTTCCATTTCATCCCCCCCCCCCCCCCCAACCCACAAAAAAAAAAAAAGTAATTTTGCTTCATTTGACAGGCCTAGTAACTCTGCAATATCTGATGGCTTCCTTGGGTTGAAATATGGTAGTTGCCTACACCTATGGATTTTGGATGTTTTTTCTATGTTAGTTGCCATGGCTCTTGGAGGATTCATCCTTTCCAGAGGTTAGAACCAAACTTTTAACATTTTCTATATGTAAACATCAGTGGCACATGTTGATTTATTTTCCTATTGTAATTGTTACAAATAGTAGTCCCTAGTGGATCTGGAGTTACTGGTTCTCTCCTCTACAGTATGCTCAAATTGCCGCTTCTTGGGATTAGGTAATATGATCTTAGGGAAATTGTTATATATTCTCATCTTAGTAAATGCAAGGACCCTGGCAAGTTGAAGACTGTTAATCTGAACCCAACATGTTTATTTAGTCCATGTTAATCTATGTGAACCTAAACACGGGAAAGAGAAAGATCAGACTTGAAAGGGATTAGATATGTTGGGTTGAGACGTCAATCAATTTGATGGTTGGGCCAGTTCAATTATGATATCATCAAATCACTATATTTTTTAAATCCTATTCATAGGCCAGAACTTGATACAACAGAGCCATAAAATCAGCATAACCACACTTCTAACCACCCAAGTCTTTGTATGTCTTTCTGCAATATTCATTACTATGTTGATGTGCCTGTGTTATGTTCAAATAATCCATTCTTGCTACATTTATTCCAAGTTATTATGGGCAGTCATTTTCTCTTATCCAATTTTGTTATTGGAATTGAAAGCAGCATGGCATATTCGAAGACATAATGCAGTTGGTTAATCTTTACTTGAGCATGCAAGCTAGGGGTGCTCACTGCATTGGTTCGTGGTAAAACTAAGTATGGATGTTTTAGCTGGTAGAAAAACTGGTGGGCTCATAAAGATGAAGCAGTTGTGTCAATACTTGTTCTCAGTTCTATGGTGTGCTGGCCTTGTTTTATTTTTTTGACTACCGTTTATCTGGTTCTAGAAATTGGAATTATGACTAGTAAAATAATAATATGTAAAATTTAATTCTTTTGAAGTTAATAGAAGTTGAGCATGTATTATAGATATTGTCGCAGTCCAAGGTCTCTGTTTCATGATTTAGTTTGAATCATGAGTCAATATTTAAAATTTTGAGAATGATGATGGTCTTGCAATTGTGTAATATTTTTTAGGAGACTTGCAACAGTCGTGTGAAGTTTGGAGTAATAATATGTTATCCCAGTCATTTTATTGGGTATCAGATGAAAAGTGATTATTTTGATTCAGTTCCCCGAGAATGGCATGTGGTACGGCAAGGCTTTTCTAAACTCAGCGTAGGAAAATGCCTAAGTCAAAGAGCGGCCACATCAGCATCAGAAGTGATTTACACACATCCCCAAAAAGTGAAAATCACTTTCAGCGCTGATGTTTCCACCCACTTGACCATCGGTGGAGGCGGGCAGAGGTTAGGGGTCGACCGCATGTGGTAATGGACAGCATTAAGAAAAGAAAACCAAATTTGCTTTCTATTCCAATTCCCTCCTTTTATGAGGTGGTTTTATTTTCTTCTTTTCAATTACGGGGCCCAAAATTGCATAAACTACTAGTCCCATCGGATTAAAATCCACTTGCCACCACCCAGAAGCCCTTTTTATCCACAAACATCCCCTTGTGCCTATATCTAGAAATTTTGGGTGCTTTTATTTCTGCTTAGATTGTTGTCTGATTAACACTCACTTGATTGCCAGTAACTAGTTTGTAACGTTCCATGAAAACCTCCCTAAACCTGTGGACAATAATCATTTAATCTTCCACGTATGGCTGGCACAGGCGACTTTAAATATCTAAAATTCTAAATTACTTTGTGTAGAATTTGGCTCTGTCATCCCAATTGATAATAGAACCAGACTCCAAGTTGTACCACATAGAAGCTCTGCGACTGTCCGTTACTGGTATTTGTGGTTTAGTGGAGTTATTATATCTCAAGATTCTTAAATTTCAGTTAACGTTCAGCAATTTTGATAGTATGGCTGTAAAGGATACGAATCAGATATAGGCTTATCTGTATTTGTACTTGTTTTGTTTTTGCCACAACACCAGGTGGCTCACCGAAAGCTTTTTTATTCATGTCCAATCTGAAAGAAGAGATATCATGTGATTACCAATCAACACGTGGCATAATGCCTGACAAAGGGTATCTTGAAAAATACAAACGGGGCAAAAGGAGGGTATATAGTAAATAACAAAGCAGATTTCCCGGAGCTTGTTTTTTCTTGAGTGACCCTGAAGCACCAGGCCACCGGGTGATGTGGGTGCAAAACAGTGAACCACCACAAAAGTGAACCACTGCCGGGTGTTTTTTCACTTTTTCCACCCTGGTGCTTCAGGGTTGCTCCAGAAAATCCGCTTTGATTAAATAAATAATAGAAAGTACCCGTGTATTTATCAATGTATCCTTTGTCAGGCTTTGTCTGTGCTAGTATGGTACGCGCATGGTATATTTCTCTATTCAGACTGGCTCGGCTTTGCCGCATTAAGCTCACGGAGCACGGACAGAATGCAGGCTTGAGTCAGGATCCTCTGTGGTGGTGTTTCCTATAGCAATCCTGTAGTGACCACTACACGGACACGGTTAAAATTGTCTTTTGATGTTCAATTAAAAGAAGCAAGGAACCCAAAAAGGGCACCAAATTCTAATATTCGTGTCAGCCCGTGGTGATCGCTGTGGGATCAGCTGATAAACCGCTCTAAAATCCCTTTGGATTAGGTACGAATGCCCAGGTGCGAAATGCACCTCGGCCAGACACACCAGCATAAAAAAACGAAAAGCATACCCCAAAAAGTGTAAATCACTTTTTCAGGGAGTGATGTGTCAGGTCCAGGTGCATTTCGCACCACTTTCGCACCAAAGCTGAGGCGCTCAAAAACACTAGAGGTTAAAGGGCCTAATATGTAGCCAGATGAGCTGCCGATACGTGGTCCATCAACTAATGGTTTCCTCCTGTTCACATTCTGAAAAAAATAAAAATAAAAAATTTAACCTCAGTAATCCGCAGTGGAGTCTCCAAAGCTCGCCAGTGCGCCCCCTCCCCCAAACCTTTTCTAATTTTTAGTCCCCTCATCTAGTTTTGGGTCATGTGTTACAAAATTTTCCGTTTCAACTAATCCACCCAAGCGAGCTGAGGCACAAGCACAACAACCAGAATCCTCACCTCCCCACCATAAACATAAAAAATAAAAAAGAAAGTGGCCTAATATGGTTTTAGCTGGACCCAGTATGTGAGCCGGTTCTCGTTTTACCTATTCAAAAGGCCAGGCACTTGGGTTTTGAACCATTGGATATTACACGATTTTATGCAAAGCAGATTTCCTACAGCTAAAAAGTTTGCAGCGACCCTCTTGTGCAAGCCACTGGGCAACACGTGGCAGAAAAGTGAACAACCACATCTTGCACCTAGTGTGGGGTGTTTTTTACTTTTTTCCACCATGTGTCATCCAGCGCCTGGTGCAAGAGGGTCACTGCACACTTTTCATAGTAGGAAATCCACTTAGGATTTCATGATAATTGGTCGATCCAAAGCGCCCAATCTAACGGATGGTTCGAATTGGCAGCATCAGCCTCCCACATAGCAAAAACAAAGCGGAGAAGATTATCACTTTTCTGCACTGATGTGTCCACCCCTTGGTTCCATTATGATGCATCTGTACAAACTTCATTCGTACGTAATCCCAGCCCAAAACAAAGAGATCCATCCAACAAAAGATTGTGGAGAACCGATAACACCTTTTCCAAAACATAATAAATAAAAGGGCCGGCACATAACAACTAGTTTAAAAACCTATCAGAACTAGTACCAAAAACAGACTTGACTATCTAAAAAAATGTCATGAAACAATAGGAGTTGGTTCTTTTGTTAATATACTCTAGTATAAGATATGATTCCTGATATATTTTATTTGCTCTAATAAAATATTTACCCTTAAGGTAATGGGACATCTGCAATCTTCGCTTTGGTCTAATATACATATGCAGCTTAAATCAGACAAATTGGGGAGACATAGTACTGTATCTAAGAAGGGAATTTGACAAGGAAAAAAAAACCTTTCCTCATACACGGAAAAGCAAAACCCCTGATGGCCATGGCTCATACACTGTAGAAAACACACAGGATTGCCATGTTATGTGTGAAATGAATAATCTGATATCGAATATCAAAACAACAGTGATGGGACCTGAAGACAATGCCTGCAACTATACCCTTCTTGCTTCCTGCTTCTCCATGACAAAGCAGTCTAAGCTGATAGGTGGCTGGGGGGTGTTCAATCCGTTTTGTATACCAAGGTTGGATAGTCTGGGCTCCACATGTTGTTCTTCACATAGGTTCTAATTTCCTCCTGCAATCATGAGAGGAACAGTCCGATAACACTAGTCAATTGCCAAAAACAATTTTAAGTTTCAAAGGATTGAACATCATTCGTCAAAAATGATGTTCAGCTCAATGAAAACCCAAAGTGTCAACCATCAGAAATGCCAATTATGCAGTTCAATTTGCCACAATGTAATTTTGACCCTTATTTTGGCTATGTCCAAACAAGCTCGTTAATTGTACATATCTAGATAAGCCATAGCCATACATATCTGACACAAGGGAGCAGACTTAATTAATAATTGCCGCTTTGGGTGCAAATAGACATGAGCTATCACATGCAAGGAGCAGGTGGTTAGTCATCCAATTAGGTTCTATGTTTTACCAAGATATTGCTTAGGTGGGATTGCAGAATGGTAGGTGAATGGCCCTTTGTAAGTGCACTACTTGTACAAGAATTATGTCTATTGATTCTAGTTAATAAAAAAGCCTGTAGAATGTCATATAAACCAACATATCATAAATTCATAATAATAAAGAAAAAGCAGGGGTAAGGGTAGGGGGAGGGGGGGATATTGCATGTTATTAATAATATACGTACCTGATTTAGTTTTTGAAGCTCTCGAGCATCCATGTCACGGTATCCCTCTGCTAAATCCTCTTCTATAGCTTCTTTTACCACGGCTGCAGCTACCTCCTTTGTTATATCACGTATGCTGCATATATCAAATATATCAAGCACATGTAATCGGTATGTAATGTGTATACTGCAAAATAGGACCACAATATGTACCTGGATATTGAAGGATAGATAACCCCATTGAGAAGCTCTTCTTCTTTCATATATGCAGCCAAGCTAGGGTTTCAAAATAAAATGCAGAAAAATCGATAATATCAAAATGGTGCCAGTTTCAAAACAGTTAAGCCAGAAAAGAGTAACTTCTGAGAGCTACCATTCTGCCGCAGCCTGTAGCATGCCATCGGAAATAATGCGAGAGCCAGATAAAAGAGTTCCAAGCCCAATCCTGAATCATCAAATAGACGATAAGTTGGAAATTAAAGCCTGAAACTTGTTATTATTGTTAAAAAAAATTAAAATAAAAAACTGACCCCGGAAAGAGGTACATGTTGTTTCCCTGGTTGCAGTGGCCAATTTGACCATTTCCTGAGACAATTCAACAGGTTGTGATCCACAAGAACAAAAATGACAACAGGGATGGAGTTATCAAATAAGTTTATGACTTCAAGTAAGATTTAGTAGTTACTCCACCATCGAATTGCAAATGCAAGTGAAATTTAAAATATGCCTCAAAATTAATGAAATTTCATTGCTTATTTTGGGTAAAAAGAAAAGAGGATCAGATTATCAAGTCAGACCTAAATATTGCACTCATTCGAACAAGTTTTCTATAGTCCCCCACCACACCCTTGGGTTCATGGTTCAGTGGCTCCCCAAAATCAACAGTGACAATGCCAAGTGATGCGGAACAGTATATGCAAAACACTTGCAGCAGATTCCAAATAGCAGATAATATCCCAAATAATCAATTCTAAAAATTTAATCCCAATGGCAATTTCATAATTTTTCAGAAAAGTGGAAAAATTACCAAAATACATTTCTGATGTGCAGAATTTTTCAAGCTTTTGGGAATATTCCAAGCAGACTTCTAGCGTATTCTCTAGCTATATAAACTACAAAACCCCTAATTATGTGAAGGTACTTTAACGGAGAAACCAATGAAAAAACCAAAAAATTTTGATATAGCTCCAGCCACAAGAAGGCTTTGAAACTACTATGCTTACCTTTTATTAATAGCCTTAGATGCTTCCCAAAATATGTAGAAGTTCCTTCCGGATCAAAGTCCCAAGGCCTTCAAAATATTCCGAATAGCTGTTGTTCAATTGAGTGCCGCCAGCCCCTTGTCTATAGCCCTTCCTATTTATTAGGGATTGGTTTTAGGAGATGAAACCTTCCCCAAGCGGATCGCACAAGGCCTATGGAGGTAATGGTGGGAGGATTTGATGAGATATGGGGGATTCAATGAGTGGTGATGAAGAGAATGGGTGTGGGTTATAGGGAAGTTCAGAAAATTCTGATGAAGAAAATTAGAGAAAGGAGGAAAGAAGAAGAAGAGTGATGGGGATTGATACGAAAATGAGAAGAACAATGAAGGAGATTGAAGAGGAAGAAGAAGACTCAATGCCCAAGCATGGGTTTCTCAAACACGATTTTCTATTGCCAAAAAAATTCCCCTCATGTCGTCACAGCACTAGGGTTAAAAAGCCCTTTTCAAACTTTAGGACAAAAGTCCCAAAAATACCCTCCCTAGGTGTTGCACAATCAACACTAAAAAAATCCTATTTAAAAAATATATATAACATAAAGTACTTAAATTACCCTCTAATCATTGCTAAACATTAACTCCCTACTCTATGGCTACAAAAGAGCCTTATTTCATGCTGAAAATTAAAATTAGAAAACCCTAAACACCTAATTACCATGGGCACCTGCTCCTTGTCTTCATTCCTTGAGAAATCTTGGACTTGGGCCTCCAAATAGGATATGCCTTCTCTAAGTACCGAAGAGCAGCCCTCCAATCATTGCTAAACATTAACTCCCTACTCTATGGCTACAAAAGATCCTTATTACATGCTGAAAATTAAAATTAGAAGACTTAAACACCTAATTACCATGGGCACCTACCCTTTGTCTTCATTCCTTGAGAAATTTTGGGCTTGGGCCTCCAAATAGGATATGCCTTCTCTACGTAACGGATCCTCTCCTACCGCCTTATGACCTGTTAAGGTCCTGTCTAACAGCTGGTACAACATGATTGGCAGGAAAAAAGTGAACTACAATTTTTGGAAGATATTTTCACTTTTTCCCGCCAATCATGTTGTGCCACCTGTTTGGCAGGACCTTAACAGGTCATAAACGGCAGGAGAGAATCCTTTTTGCAATTTCCACTGGTTGCACCATTTAATGTCCCAGAATAATGACTAGTCTAGTCCACAGATCAAGGGGAGGCTAGAATGTGAGAAAGGATGGAGCCTTTGTCCCCAGTATATTGACTAGTCTAACTCAACTCTGGTTTCTTTATTAAAACAAGAGCCAAGCAACAAAAATCATTGGAAGCCAACAGGACATGCCTAAAGTGTTGTTATTGCAAATCTTGGCAGTTATCTTCAGAGCCACTATTTCAAATGACCAGACTTACTATTTCCAGCTACTCAGTGAAGGGAGAGCTTGAAAAGGGTAAAATTACAATAGCATTTCCACAAGGAACAGATGCAGACAATGGTATAGTGTTCGTAAAGCTAATAGCTAAACTATGGACTAAATTTCAACTAATCAGACATAATTATTATAGCACCTATTTGTAACTTCATAAAATTCAGATTTCACTATAAGTTAAGGACAAGAGTTATCAAGTCTTTAGTAATTGAGAGGAGATGAAAGTTTTGTTTTAAAATGACTATTTCTAGAATCTTACCTGAAATTCTTGTTTAACATAAATATTCTAGAAGCTTCACAAAAAATAAATAAAAATAATAGTAACTAATCTAGATTACAAGATGCAGAAGAGTAAGACTGCAGTTCTCAAGTAATCAAAAAAAAAACAAAAAGGTTAAAGCACTATAAGCATCAAATCATTAAGGAAACAGGCTCATTTAATAAAGTACTAGGGAGCATTTTGGGTCCAGGTTACAAGACTGCTGCAACAGTATGGAGCTTCATAGCTGGACATGGGTCTCATGGTTGGGACAATAGGCCTAAAATCAGAATGATCAGATCATTCTCGACCATCTGATACATTGTTTATTTCTGGAACTCTTAACAAAAGTTGTCACTGTCCAAATAATACAGTAAAATACACATTTTTGATCACCCAACAGGTTGAATATTCATCTACTCAATAATCTCTTAGGTTGGACCCATTCCTTGGTGGTTCCTGATCTTCTACTGATGAAACACCAGTCCCAAAAAAGCCCCACCTGGTACACGCACTGTAGGCCATATCCAAGATCATCCCCAGTTAATGTATTTTTATTTAATAAACAAGTTACTAAGTATTTATCTGGTTTCATTTAACACAAAGAAGGTTGAGCAAGAGAGTGGTGTAGAAGCACACACATTTTTACAATCGTGTTTGGCAGTGTTTATTAAAGGTTCAGCAGAATTAGCTAGAGAGGATATCAGAAAATAGAGTTGTAACTTGTAACATCAGATAAAGCTTGATCCCACAATCTTGGATGAAAATTTTGTTCTTTTTGCCCATCATGTGTGACACATAATACTTAGGTGCATAAGAAAGAAAATGATGCATGCAGGCTGATAATTTTTACCAGTATATATACATAAATACATAGAAACATATATCAGTAAAACCATTACAAACTAATCAAATTGAATGGGTCCTTGTCCAGCCATGCTTCATGGAGCAGAATGTAGTGCAATCAAGAGACAACACATACATAGAAACAGTGCAGCTGAGATGAGGATGTTGAGATGGATGACAAGACTAGATAGGATAGAATTAGACATCGCAGGAACTTCAGATTAGCACCAAAAGGTGACAAGATTGGGGAAATCGACTGAGTTGGTTTGGACATGTTCAATGAAGACCGATTACTGCACCAGTGAGGAGTGACATGGTGCAAGTTGAAGGTGCTAGAAGGGCAAGGAGAAGGCTAGAAAAGACTTAGGGGTCAAAGTATTGAATAGATACATGATGGTTAATGATCTAATGGAAGACATGGACCTACATAAAGTGGTATGACTGATCAGGATTCGTGTAGCCAACCACAAGTAGAAGGGATAAGGCTATGTCAAGTTGCAATGAAGTGAGGAGTGAATGAATCCGACAGATAACTGAAAATAAAATGAATGTCACTCAAAAAAATGTATGTAGATATCATAACACTGCTCTTAAACCTTCAAAATATTTTTATTAAAAAAGAAAAGGTAAAAAAAATTCCACTCACCAAAGCCAAAACATGCTTTATTCAGATCATGGAATCGAAGATCGACCGATCTGGAACTGGATCAAGATCAGCTGAGACCAATTCAATCTTCAATCCCAATCCAGAAAGCCCACTCTAACTATTTTCCCCTTTGTTATCACCACAAAGCCACATTAGATCAGCTGATCCAATTCAATATTGGATTCCAAAACCCAGTTTTAAACTATGATTCAGATATCCCATAAAATAATAAAGCTTATAAACCTAATTCACATAAATTACGGCTCTTGAAGAAAGTCGAAGCCTCCCAACATGAAAGGTGTTTGACAAACCAAGCTCACACTCGATCTAAGGCTCTCTTTGTGCTTTTGTACTACATGGCAGAAAGAAGTTACTTACACTTTCTGGATACCAAAATAATTTCAGTTATCTAATTAATACAATCCAACAGATGCTTGATTGAAAAATCATAGAAGACTCTCATACACTAAGCACTCCAAATGAGAAGAACTTTATCTAAGGAAATGGAGTTCTGGCATTACACACTGTAATATAAACAAATTCGAGATCTGAAACCATATCATGATGTATATATATCAGAATCTGATGAATTGATCTTTCTTTTTCTCAAGCAAGGGCTTGGCTAAGGCCTAGCTTTCTTGGATTGAAAGATGGTTGGATCAAGAAGGTTGTAGAAGGCTCACAATCATTGTTGAGCCCACACAGTACTCTTAGATGAGCTTCTGGGTTGAGTTCTGTGTTGCAGAACTCCTCTTCCTCTCCTTTTTCATGAGAGGGCTAATTGGGTAGGTGGAGCTCATTAATGAGTTCCACCAACCTTGGGCCACTGTGTCATCACCATAGGCCAACCTAGAGACTGGGTGACAATTCTGTGATTTTCTTGCCCAACCTAAAATGTTCAGGTCATTTTAGAGCCTTCTGAGAGTATTTTTGTCTTCTTTATTGGACTCTAGGTTATTTTATATAAGTGGGTATTGTCAATTCCATGTCCAGCTCAACTATTGAGCAGTATCCAAGCCTATGTCCAAATCAGACAGTTCTAATCTGATACATCAATCACTAGAGTCCCTCACAGTAAGGTGAAAATAACTGTGTCCAATGTGAGTCCACAATGATGTGCACATGTGAAGAACAAACTGCGGCTCAAGCACCCTTTCTTCCACAGGCACAGTTGGGGAGGTTTGAACCATCAACCTCATTCTCTAGAGTGAGACACTTAACCTCCGAGGTAATTAGCTTGGTTGTGAGATATTTCACATATCATTACATTTATCATGTATTTGACTCGTTTAATATTTAAAACTACCAAAAATAAAGCATTCCAACATAATTAAATCATTCAAATAGATGAGTCGATGGGCCTAGTGGGTACAGCGTGCTTTCTTCTTAAATATATCTTCCATTTATTGGTTCACTCCTTCACTAATAGCCATTTCACACCATCATCACTTGTCAACTCCCATCAGTGCATTTATTTATTTGATAACTTGGTCCCCCATCTTGTCATAGAACACTTCCATTGTTCCTTCTTCCTTTTTAATTTCCCCACAAGTGAAAACGGTTCTCAGTGTCAATGAATATGCACATGGAATGCAAAATTTGTCAGCGCATGAAATAAATCCCCGAGTACATCTTTCCAGCTTATCCATGTATTGGTAAAAGTAGATCTTACATCCACCAAAATTTCCTTTTCTCAGCCACATTCTAGGGGGATATTTGTACAAGATAACAAAAGAATAAATAATGTATATAATAATGTCCATATGTGTATACTTACCCATATCCACATCTTTGAATGGGCTTCCACTTGCAAATACGATATGGTCACCCACAATGGAAAATGCTTCTTCAGGGGTGCATTCAGCTGTCAAAAAAAAAAAGGATTTAGCAAAGGTAATTATTAATAAGTATAATTCACACTTAAAAACTAGCCTGAGTTCACATACCATTTTTTGTGGGGTTTGACATTGCAAAAATAGCTGGTCTAGTCGAAGTTGAACCTTTGAGGGCTTCTAAAACCTAAAAGGTACAGTAAAGTACACCAGATCAATTTACCATGTATAAAGTTTGATACAATTTTGTTCTTTCTATTTTCATATTAAATACATTCTTAGTTGGAAAATTATTCGAAGTTTTTTAACAACAAAACAACAATGGAAGTAACATAAATAGTTGGATCAGAAGCTATATTTTGGTGCAGCCAATGGATAAGGCATTATATATCTCATAATAATTACTTTTTTTTAACCGATCAAAAGAATATCTTAGGCAGAAACCCTATGCATATATTGATGATTCTGAGCATTTTTAGCAGATTGAGAGATTTTCAGGTCTACTTCATTTTTTAAATGGATAAGATTTATTTATTATTTATTTTTTTTTAAGTTAACTAAAATATAAAAGGATAGGTATAACAAGAATTCCCTATGTACAAGTATGACTCTTTTACACAAAACCCAAGCTCCTACTATCCAGTTGCCACACTTCACAGCCAAGAAAATGTGTTACTGGAATCTCTCTTTGCTACCAAGTGTCAAGAGAATTCCTTGAAGAGAATAGGGCCATTATAAATAATGTCTATCTTCTGCTGCATTAGAAGCCTTACATTTGATCAGAATGGAGAAAACCTTGAGAATCTCATTGTGGTTCTTTAATTTTTTCTAAAATGAGCACCAAATAGTAGAAAGTAGTGAAAGTTGATTCTGTATTTTGGTTTAGAGAGGAACAAGAAGCACCAAATAGTAGAAAGTAGTGAAATCTAATTCTCTAGTCTCTCATTTAAATAATATGATGTGGACAATTATGTCCCTACACAAGTATGGGTATAAATATCATTATAAACAATAGTAATATCCCATGTATCATTTTCAACACTCCCCCTTCAACTTGGTGCATAGATAATTGAAATGCCCAACTTAATCAATTTCTCTGATAAATGTGCCTTGGTAACAGCCTTGGTGACTATATCAACTATTTGATCTCCAAATTTCATGAATGGTGTACAAATCAGATCTTTTCCAAGCTTCTCCTAGATGACGTGTCTATCAGCCTCAATATGTTTGGTTTTACCATATTGGACTGAGTTAAGTAGAGGTTTATAGATGTATATAGTGTTGGTGATTAGGGCTTGTAGTTGAGAAGAGTAGAAGATGAAGAAGAAGAATGATAAGTATTAAGAGAGATTACGATTAGAGAGTGTATCTCTCACATAAGACCATACAAGTATACATTGAAAAGACTAGAGTACCCTTAAATATACTGTACAATACTACATTCCCCCTAAAGCTGGTATGTAGATATCATGCATACCAAGCTTACTCACTATCTTGGTGAAGCTAGGACCACTTAGACCTTTAGTGAACAAATCAGCTAATTGGTCTTTTGTCTTCAGAAAATGAATATATTTTTGCCTCAATTGGATATTATCTTTGATGAAGTGCCTATCAACCTCAATATGCATCATCCTATCATCTTGGACAGTCATGAGAAATGTTAATAGCTGCCTTGTCATTGCAATACAACCTCATGGGTCCTTGTAAGACAAATCTAAATTCTATCATCAAACCTTGTATCCACAGGATTTCACATGTTCCTTAGACCATGGAGCAGATTCACCCTCTACACTCAATCTTGCCATGTGACAAGGTTATCACCAACAAATGTGCAATAGCCAAGGGTGGCCACCTATCTGCTACTGATCCTGCCTACTCTAAAAAAAGGGGGCGACCCAATGCATGAGGCTCCCGCTAATGCGGGGTCTGGGGAGGGCAAGATGTACGCAGCCTTACCCCCATTTCTGGAAAGGTTGTTTCCCTGACTCGAACCCGTGCCACTAGGGACACTAATGGTAAGCCTTACCGTTGGGCCAAGCCGCCCTTTCACTGATCCTGCCTAGTCTACATCATTATAAACTTCAACTATAAGGTCACCCTTCGTTTTATATAGAAGGCTTTTGCCTAGATTCTTCTTCAAGTATCGAACATTTCAATATGTTGCATCGAGATGTCAAGTAGTGGGAGCATGCAAAAATTGAATGACAACACCAACTACATATGAGATGTTAGGTCTAGCCAAGGAGAGGTAGATTAGCTTACCTACTACATATTGATCGATGATTATGATCAATAGGGGTCCTACACGAGATCTAGGATGCATTTCCTCTAAGACAAAATGCCCTTCTTGGATTGAGCAACTTTAATCCCAAGAAAGTAGCAATCTCTGCGGGCATGGTTTGGTAAATTTAGCAAAATAGATTTAAAGATTAGGTTCAAGAGAACTGCATCAGATTATTTTATATTTGTTCGAAAGCAGGAGACATGTGTTATCTATCTTGTAGTGTATGTGGATGATATCGTCATCAAGGATAATGACAATAATGGTATTGTTGATCTAAAGAACTATTTGAGTTAGTGTTTTCAGACAAGGATCTTAGCCAACTGAGGTACTTTCTTAGCATTGAGGTCGTAAGATCTCGACAAGGAATTTACATCTCTTTTTTTTTATGGGTACAAGGAATTTACTTTTCCCAACGTAAGTAGGTAATGTACTTATTAGAGGAGGTTGGTATGCTTGGTCGTAAACCAATAGATTTTCCTATGGATCCTAACGCCAAATTTGAAGCTGATAAGGGAGAATTACTTGAAAATCAAGGAAAGTATAGAAGAATGGTAGGTAAATTAATTTACTTCATCATGACACGTCCTAATATTGAATTTGCAGTGGGAATCATTAGTCAGTTTATGCATTCTCTAAGACAGCCACATTGGGATGCAATGGACAGAATTGTGAGGTATCTATAAGGTGGGCAAAGGAAAGGTATATTACATAAACGGATAAACCTTCTAAGAATATGAATATTATTGGTTATTCATATGCAAATTGGGTTGGTAATCCAATTAATTGGAGATCTACATATGGATATTGTACTTTTTGACACCAGAGTGTCCCATCATACATCAGATCTTGACATCCAACTGTCTCATGACACTTCTAATGATGTGGCAAAACAAGACATCAACTTGGCAAAGTTTTAGAACAGCTTCAATCAGCAATTTTGGGGTAACTTCCAAGGAAAACCTGTACCAACTCCGTGCGAATTAGACTTTATGCCATATACCATTGGAAAGATCTATGAGTCTAGTTTTCAATGCATCAAATATTGTGCGATTTTGAGTTCTCTAGAAGAAGTTATGATTGTTTTTCTACAAGGTGTCTGAGTTGACTGTGACCAACCCAAGGCTGCGAGTTTAAAGTTTCTTGTGACCTTTTCAATTCCCGGATTTGTCATTATGAGCCTAATTAGTTTTTGAACGTAGTTAGTTGTATTTCGAGTATTTGGTCAAAGCCTTAGATAATGGAGTCTTGGAACTCTATTTTATTATTTTGAAAATGTAAGAAGTTGTTGAGAGTTTTTCCTCTACTTGAAGGGTTGTTCCAAGTCTAATCCTATATAAGGCCATAGCTATGTATGGGTTTGAGAAAGAGAATAGCTATATAACGTCATACAATCAGCCTTTTGATATTTGAATTTTGATAAAGGCAATTTCCAATCTTAAAGTAAACATGAGAAAGACAAGCATTGCAGGAATTAATGTAGAGGAGTCAACATTAATCTATCTTGCTAATATGTTTGGAAGCAAAGTAAAGGTATGGCTACTGAAGTACTTTGGGCTTCCATAGGGGGTAGGGAGGGGGGAATTCAAAGATAGAAAGCTTTTGGGACCAGATTGTTGAAAAGATTAACAAAAAATTGGCATGTTGGAAGAGATCCCTCATCTCCTAGAGAGGAAGGGTAACTTTAATCAAAGAAGCCCTGACAAACATTCCAATATATTATATGTCCATGTTTAGAATGTCATGCAAGGTAACAAAGAAATTGAAAAACTTCAAAAGGACTTCCTATGGGGAGGAGGGGGTGAAAAAGAATCACCTCTTAAAAGTGGGAGCAAGTTTGTAAGCCAAAAGAAATGGGTGGATTAAATATTGGGAGGTTGAATGAGCGCAACCTGGCTCTATTAGGTAAATAATTATGGAGGTTGGCCAATGAGCTGGGGAGTTTCTAGCGATCTATTGTTTGCAGCAGAAATGGATTGGATTCAATCTCATGCCAAGGTTCTTCCATCTTCTCCTTGGAAAGCATTATTAAGATTGGTCCTTCCTTTTTTCTTTGCACAGGGTTTGTCATTGGAAACGATAATAGAATTAGGTTTTAGAAAGAATTATGATGGGGTTAATACAACCACTATTAAACTCTTTTTGAGACTCTTTAAAATATCTGGGG